>CAXKVV010000275.1:0-31015 GCA_964058805.1 Schoenoplectus triqueter | reverse complement strand
CCTCTTTTACATAAAATTAGTTGTGAAAATAGCTAAAATAAATAATTATCCCGGGATATCGCCAGTAGAAAAAACCTGTCGGTTTTCAGTCTCAGCCTTTTCTGGCCCAGCTCATATGTATATATTGGGATTCGCTGGGCTCAAGTCCGTGGGCCGTGGCCTCCATTCCAGTCTCCCACGGTTGCTACCGTCTTTCTTCTGTGTTTTTCACTAGAACGAGACGCACATACTATGATTGCCACGCTATTAATTATTAAATATTAGGTAATTCCAATAGCAGGTGCAGCATAAATAGTAATTATAGATAGTGATAGGAGGTCCTCTCTGTCTTTCTATGACATAGAAGACTCACTTTGATGGAAGATGACTAGATTTTGATTTGTTATCAAGATGATTAACTTCATCAAAAAATTCTTCCATCGAGTGTTCAAATCTAAATGATTTTTTTTATGTATTCTTGCAAAATGTAATTTTTTCAGTAAGTATAGATTTTTTTATTATGCATAGCATTAATTATTTTAGTAAGCTAGGTCATCATCGCCTTAGTGGTGCGCTATATTAGAACTCAGATGTGATGATAAGCGAGTGAGAGCCGGATCGTTATCTTGAAAATAGAAGAAGAAAAAAAGATCGACTGAGACTGACATGAGAGAAAGCAATAAAAAAGAATTTGAAGGAATGAAATATATCTAAAGTGCTTATTTTAGATAAGAGTATTTGGAAAATTATAGTTTATGTATCATAATCATGATTTAGGAGTTAGAGTCTAGTAGCAAGGGTTGTAGACTTTAGGTTCTTAGATTTTTTTTCTTAGATTTTAGAATTTTTAGTTCTCAGATTTAAAAATTTTAGAATTAAGAATTATGAATTAAGGATTTAGAACTATGCTTTATAATTTAGGTTTATTGTACTTTTTTATTAATATTATTATTAACATTACTATTAATATTAATATATTATCAACATCATTATCATTATTATTGTCATATTATCATCATCATCATCATTATTATTATTATTATTATTATTTATTATCATTAATATTTAAGATATCTAATCTTATACTTTCATATTGGATTTCATTTCTAGTCTATCCCAATTTATTTGGGATTAAAGATTTTGTTGTTGTTCATTATGAGGGGTTCAAAATTTGCAAGAAATTTAAAAGTACCGGACTTGAGAGGTCAGAGAGAAAAAAAAAATACGCGAATCTCATTTTCTTACCATGTCTTTTTTAAAAGTAGTTGTATAAGTTCATGGTTTCTTTGTCAAATCACATAGAACTAAAAAAAGGTGTGCGAAGCTCGAGCTAAAGCGCACTCATTAGAAGATAAACGCACTATATAGTGAATCTTAAATCTTAAAAACGAGGTATGAAGCTAGTTTCAGGTACCGAAACCAGGAGTTTCGTTCCAGACAAATTCTGGACTCCCGAATAAAAGAAGCACTGTCGACATTTGGCATAGACTCTTCCAATGACTTCATACAATTAGAAAATTGTATATCAGCTGTCACTATCTCATTGATTTTTCAGCAATTATAAAAGAGCATTAACATTCAAGATTCATAATAAAAAAAACTCAATAGTAAAGCAGCACTAAGCCTACTAAAGCAAACAACATTCGCGCACTACGGAAACTCATTCTTGCAAAATTTACATGGACTTGCAATCCGCGATTAATCTCAAAAATGCCTGACAATCAGACTGAAGAAGAGTGCTTAGACAAAGATTTGCAGAAGGAAGAGAACTCCATGATACCAGCATGAAGAGGGAGAGGCAGGGTGAATGGAGGAAGCACATCTAGTTGGGGCTCTGCATTAATATGAGTGACGCTGTGTGAAGAAGGGGCAGCAGATGCATTCTGCTGCCTGTTAAGCACTTCCATTACGCATGAAAAGGTACCGAAAGTCAAGCAGCTCTGCAGAAGTTGTTGTGGTGCTCCTGTTCAGAAAAAAATAACAACGAGAATGAAGTTGCACTGCTACATGTATCCTGTTATACTTTTTGATCCTAGTACATGTCAAAACTGCATGCTAAAGGTTGTCTAATTTTTATATCTTCTATTAAAAACCATTGTATATATGAAAAAAGTGCAGGTTATCTAACTTTAGGTTAATGATTAATTCTTTTTAAAAAATGTTTTACACCCAAGCAAATTTTTTGGGTGTATTTCTGATAAAGGCTTCCCTGAAGCCAGTATTACAATTAAAAACTATAACAAATAAGTTAACTCACTTCTCTACATTAATAACCAAAATTCAAGTTAGGTACCATTTTCATAGTATGCAGACTGCAGAGATGAAAATAGTAGAAGATAAAAACAAAGTTGAGCTCTGTGGTATACCAGGAAAGCTCAATGCAAGCCCAGTGCAGCAACCAGCCACTCCTGCATTGAAGACTGAAACCGAAAAGAAAAGTTAACTTAACAGCAACGCTGTTGAAGACAGTCTCAGAAAAGTGATCTACTTACCATCATCTTTTTTACGTAGCTGCCTCAAGAAGCAAAGCACAAAACTCTGGATGCCAGAGAGAACTGCAAATGTCTGATAAACCAAATCTGATAGAGTTATTTCTGTTGCCAGATAATGCAGAGTGCAAATAAACCAATACAAAGTAAAACCATTAGTCATGTGTTTTCACTACTTGGAGGCTCAAATGCATTAGTCATGTATTTACTCTGGTGCAAACAAAAGCCTCATTTCAAAATCCTACATTCTTTGGAATCAGGTTAAATGTGTTTGTCAGATTTGTATTCCTTGTTCTGAGAAAGATTAATTCAGAATTTATTTGTTCAAATATTTCTCATACATGCCTGGAGTTACAACAATTTACACAAATGCAATAAAGCCAGTTATTACATCTCAAACACCCAAGAATGTATGAGAATATGCATTGCTATAGAACATAAAGCAATGTCTCCAACTTTACCTTGGCAGAAGATCCTGCTTCAGCAAAAGAACCTCTAAAGCCTTTCTTAGTAATCAACCCTCTACCTGAAGAAGAAGAATTTAGAAGAACATTCATTAGGTAACAAAAGCAGTAAACAAAGGTCATTATCAAGTGGTTCACTGTTTTCATTGAGAATTACACTGCTGTTTTTAATTCGACAACAACAAAGCCTTTAATCCCAAATAAATTGGGGTAGGCTAGAAATGAAACCCAATCCGGAAGCATAGAGATCAGAGAGATCTCAAATATAAAAAATCAATGATAGTTAGTTGTCTTTAATTCTGACCTCATTAAAATTAAAATAGTTAATAATTAGGACCCCTGGGAATTGAACATAATGGGGCTAGTTAATTGGACAATATTGCATAATTCTTGTAATTACAAAGGTCTTGTTAGGTGTTTAGTGCTTACAAATCCGAAGATTCAGGGCTTGAACAAAATTCCCCCCTTTCCCTACTGTTTCAACTAATTTGAACTATTACTGTTTACATAACACTGCACATCCATTTTCATTTTACTAAAGGTTTCAGACTCCAGTCTGCATTAAAATTATCGAGACAATGCTCATCCTTCAGTCAGCATTTAACCTATCTGCCAGTTGCAAAATTCTATTTATTTTGCTCAGAATTTTTTTTTGGCTCTGAACTACATCTTGGTAATTTAAATAATTTCAGTTGTGGTCATGCAAACTGCAAAAGGACTGCAATGATCATAAATCTTGTTAAACAGGTAATTGCAAAACCTACATTGGGCATAACATTTACCAACATCACGGAATTTATCAACAGAACAATTAAACCCGTCTCCTAAAAAAAGAACTAAATAAACCCTAACACTAAAATCCTAGTTCGGATAAAAAAAATATATTGGGCTATCTAAGCTAATCAGAAAAGACTGCACAAAAAGCACAATATTTCACATACCAAATTAGCGCCATTTTATGATCTGGTAAGGCAAAAATCTAGAATACACAAATCCGGTGCTCATGATGTTAACAAAAATCACAGATAAACGCAGACCGATTAAACAACAGTATTGAAAAACAAGATATTAATGAAATAGAAAACAAACCATATCCAAAGATGGAACCCAGGACGGCACCTCCAACGGCATCGCAAGCAAACCTCGTCATACACACTAAAGGTCCCGGCGCCGACGCCACCACACCGTTAGGGTTAGGGCTAACATTTCTGTCCCCGTAGTTGTCGCTCTGTTCTTCTCCGTCGGAATCGATCTCCGGTTTCCGAGATGACGCCATCTCGACAGCTAGCTCTCAAATAAGATATTTCTCTTTGCTGTCGTCGCAGCGCCGATAGAGGATGGCATGTACCGAATTACCGATAGCGTCTTCTCCATTTCGAAGAGATAACTTATTGATTCCGATATATTGATGTATTATGTGAGAAGATATTGTGTAACGGGTTAAGTGAGAAGATTTGATCATTCCAAGGTCTGGCCCTACATGTCAGAAACCTACCAGCCGTGCTGTTGAATTTTCCGTGTCTACTGGCTACTGCCTAGCGCGCCTAGCTGCCCACGTGATGTAAGGCGGTGAGGCCATGAGGAAAAAAAGAGCTGACATTAATACCAAGTCAATGACTGCATCTCAATTGCAATCAATTTAGTGAATTTTCTATGTTAATTTCAGGATAATCAGTTCTAATTAATGAAAAAACAAGTATATGAAAATATTATTAAAAGATAATCGGACAGTTATTATTTTGATATTTTTAACAAATGATAAATTTAAAAAACAAAGCTTAAAATTGGAGTTCTATTATAAAAAATAAATTATTTAATATACAAATCATGTCAATGAAAAATGAAAAAAGTTCGTGTATATTTATTATAAATAAAGTAGTTTGAAATTAATGGTTCTTAATACATCATTAAGAAAATATTTAAATTTTTTGGAATGTGATTGTTAGACTATACATATTTAATAACATATTATAAATTTTCTTTACAATTTTCGGTTAATTTAAATTTATTTTAAAATTAATTCTCAATATTCTCAAACTATTATAATATTTTCAAATTTTCTCGAAATATGTGGCACGCCGGAAATCACACCTCTTAGCTAAAAGGTGAATTTGAATTAAGCAAAGAAATATTATATGGATTTGGCAATATGTGATAAAAGTACTAGTCCAAACAATAGAAGTACGACAATAGAGCTGATTTCATGTTATTTACAATAGTTTACATATGATATGAATATTTCAATGTAATGTTGGTTTGTTATTTTTAGGGAGGGATCCTGACAATGAGTTATTTTAACAAGTAAGACAGTAATTTGAGTTTCCTCCGATAATATATAATAAAAAAAAATATAAATATATTTAATAAAATTTCACAATAAAAAAATTTCAGCATATTTATTTTAAATGTTAAAGATGTTATAATAATAATAATAATTATTATTATAAATAATCTTATCTTATCTTATCTTACTATCTTAAAAAGCATCTATGGACTGAATTAGTCCAGTTGTTTTGTTTAAATATTTTTGATTTTTTAAGATGTGAATTTTCAAAATTATCCTTTTATTTTAAAAAATAACGTTTGGATTAAAATTTTCGAAGATCACACGGTTGAGATTAGTTTTGACAGCGATGTTGTCTTCTCCAGTCCAAAAAGACTTTTCGCTGATTTCACCGACCTAAAAAAATGTTGCTCGTATTTTTCAAAAGTTCACTCGCGTCTCTACAAAACCTCTATTTCTCTCTCACTTGCCCCTCCTCCAGGCCCTAATCTGGCCCCTCCACGGAAATCACTCTTTCTCTCTCTCACCAGAACTCGCCCCTACACCAGTGACGAATAGGGTTAGGCAAGATTTCTCTCTCTCTCAGTTTGAGCGAGCAGCACCGTGGCACGACGATCCTGAAGGAGATAGCAGTGGATTAGTGAACGGAGATGTGCCAGGGGCGAATAGGGACGATTACTGACCGGAGGTGAGCAGCACCGTGGCACGACGATCCTGAAGGAGATAGCGGCGGATTAGTGAACGGAGGTGTGCCAGGGGCGAATAGGGACAATTACTGACCGGAGGTGTGCCAGGTGGAGGTCCCTTCACCGTTTCCAATACAGGACCTTTGGTGACCAGTCTTGACAAATCAAATTTATTATCATTTACTGCTATCTAAGAACTTAACTTCAATTATATAGACGAGATAGAGGTTCCAACTACTATTCTTTGATTGACACCTTCATATCCAGCTTCAACAGGTGGTTACCATAAGAAAAGGTGAGAAGCAATTGGTAATCAACTAAAAGATAATGTGTGAATTTTAGTGGTATCTTTATTGGTTGTATATTCCCTCTATGTAGTTCTTTTCTTTTTGTTTTCTAAATAGAACTATAATAAACAGCTCATTTGGGAGATTCAATTCTTTAGATACATCACTCTTATTTCAGATTTTCAATGGTGATGCTACTGAATGGTGCCAAAAATAAAGGTAAAGATACTGACACAAAGTCACTAAGCCTCTTAAGGATATTCATGTAAAAGCTCGAAGAGGACAAGCAACTTACAGGCACAACTTATTTCAGCGGGTATGACTTTGAAATATATTTTCTAAACTTCTATGTACTTATTTTTTTTATGGATGAAACATTTATTTTTAGGTTAGGAGTAAAATATTATCCCTTCCTATGAACTCCACCTTCAATGTCTACACCATGCACATATATAAGAGTCCTCATCTTTCTGGTATGGAGAGGTCTGTAATATAATGACAGTTAGAAGACTTTTTAAGGGCTTAAATACTATGTGGTAACTGTTACACTTTATTGGAAAAGCGTATTTAAAAATGAAAGTGACGATAAAAACTCGAGCTCTAAGATCGATAAAATATCATGGGATTATTAGATACTGCCTTTTTGAATTTCTTATATGAAATATCATTCTTGAAAGATTTTTTCAAATATAATTTTGTGATTGATTCAGTTTCGAGTCTAATCCTTGCTTTCAACTAATATGTTATTGCGGCTTTGTGATTAAATATATATTTTTGGAGTCATGCTTAGCCTATATTATAAATTGACCATAAGACTTATGTTTCAGTCTAGACCCTTAAGAAGCAAATTTTTTATTTGAGAAATTAGCAAACTGCTATCTCTCATCCATTATGGTGATGCCTGCAATAATATTTGTGCAATATAACATTTGTTCTTTATTAATAGTTGGCTTTGAGATAATCAAGGAAAGCTGGATTCATAGAGGATAGAAGTTTCATGAATTAGTTCAAACTGAAGAGGTATCATATTGCAAATTGGGTTTTGTTACTAGGACACAGACTTATAGGATTTTTGTTGAATCATAAAAGACGAAATAGAATTCTTACTCATTCTGTCAGTATAAGTATGCTTGCTGGCTTTGAGATAATGAAAGAAAGCTGGATTCTTTGGTTAACATGCATATCAGATCTCAATGAATTATTTATCACCCAGTACTTCAGTTCTAAAGCTATAAAGATAATATGTAAATAGAACAGTATAGTATTATGCTATTCTTAAATCCATTCTTATGAGCAAGAGCAGCGTAGCAATCTATCTACAAGATAAGCTATCGTGTAGTGATACTTTTTGACTTCATTTTCTCTATAATTGCTTACATTGTGCTTTAATGGTATAATTATTATATCTTAAAAGTTTCAAAAATTAGTTCACACTTGATAAAACCCTAGTTCTCAAGCTCGTACCCCGTTATCTCAAGCTCGCAATCATTCTACCACCTCTTCAATTCAGATTGTTAGGTAAAGTAATTTTGTGCTAAATCTCAGATCTTCCCTTTGAATTTGACAGCAAGCTTGATCTTTCCTTAGGATTACTAGTTTGGTTGTACTTTGAGAAAGACTAGTTTATGACTATTAGTTGGGTTACATTTGTACAGTTTAGTAATGGCAAGGAGAAAAGTAATGGCTAAGTATATGCTAGGAATTAGTACCTCCATCTAGAAAAATATAATGCTTCAGCCACTGCCAGTTTGACTTATCTTTTATATTTGTGATTTTGATAGGACTAACATATGGAATAGAAATTAATGATCTTGAAAATGTTGTTGTGTTATTTTATACAGAGTTTGATGCAATGTCATGTGCTGCTTCGAATGAAATTATTGTCAATGAAGTTGAAAAAAATGAGAGAATTTTATTACGGGTAATTATATTTTAGTTTTTTATTGTGTTACAATGTCAATATAATAGTTAGAAGAGCATAACTCATATATTCTTTTATTTTTGCACAGTTGGATGACAACGACTCATATTTTGATAATTTAGAGGAATTAGAACTTGACAATTGGGTTCAACCTGTTGATGAGGATGTTGTAGTAGATGAGAGTGATAAGGGTGTAACTGAAGGTGAAGAGGTTGCACTAGATGATAAATTTAAGCTTTATGTTGGATTGGAGTTTTGCACACCTGATGAAGTATACCAGTTCTACAATAATTATGCATGTCATGTTGGATTTAGTGTGGCAAAGGAAGTAGAGCATCAAGCAGCAAATGTGTATCATCAATTAGGTATCAATTAGGTTTGTGTGTCATAAAGAAGAGTTTTCAAATTACCAAAAGAAGAGAGAAATGCCGATTGAAAGTTTTACGAATTAAAGGACACCTGAGAAACGGAAGGGGATAATAAGGATGAGATGTAGGGCCTCTTGTAAGATTAAACTTTTAAAATGTGATATTTGACAAGTGAGTCTATTTGTAGAGGATCACAACCATGAGTTAATTGCTAGCCCATCGAAAAAGAGAAATCTGAGATCTTAAAAGCATTTAACAGAAGAAGATAAGTACACTATTCGCAACTTGGGCGCTCAAAATGTAGGAACTTCTCAAATAGTAGAATATATGGCTGTCCAATACGGGGGTAAGCAAAATCTCAGATTCAAGAAGAAAGATGTGAGCAATCAGATTGTAGCTGAAAATCGCAAGTTTCTCAGTATTGACGTTGATATGACATTAGTGTATTTTCAAAAGAAATAAGAGGAGGATTCACAATTTTTTATGACATTGAATCTGATGATGATGATTTCGTGAAGAATATTTTCTGGGTCAACAGATAGGCTAGACGTACATATCAAGAATTTGAAGATGTTGCAACATTTGATACAACCTAGCGTGAAAATAATGTACAAACATTAAATATATTATTATTTTTTAGAACTGATTTTAAAAAATAAAAAATGAAGACTTAGAAAACTTAAAATACCTCAAAATTTTGCATCTCATAGGATTTTCATCAATAACGATCACCGTTCGGAAAAATGAGTCCCTTGAATCGAATTGCTCGTCGTTCATTTTTCAAAGTTCTGTATTTCTCTCTTCGGTTTGATTTTCAAGATGTGTTTTCTCTGTTGATTCCCTCTTACTATATCTTTGGATAAGTAAGATTTTTCTGAGAGAAAGTCCATGACCTTGTCTTTTCACTTAATTTTCTTTGATTTTCTTCAAGGTTTCAGTGAAATAGATTTATCTCTGCAGGTTTGTGAATTTTCCTTGGAAAAATATTTACTTTTTAGTGACGAAGTAACTGATATGCTATGACTTGAATATGTAAGACATTCTTAAATGTTTTTTTTTTAAGCGTCTTCTTTTGGAAAACTAACTGATGTGCTATTTCTTGGTTCCTAATGTATTTTCTGTCCAATTTTTTTCTTTCGTCCATTTGTTATTCTTGGAATTCCTATTGAAAAACTATTACTTTTTCATGAAATATACTGATCCCTGTAGAAATTATAACAAAGAGTATATTAAATACTTTTTGTATATTGAGAAGAAGAATTTATACTGTTATTTTTGTTGCTATTTGTATAATCTATTTTAATGGTTCACTAGTTGTATCAATGATACTCTTATTGGTATTAAAATTTAACTATTTTAATTGGACTTGTGATGAATTATTTGAGGCACAATAACCTCAAAACACTATTTATGATTTCTTACACATATTTTTAACATTCCCTTTAAAATTGGATTGTAAATATCGATCAATCATAATTTATTTGCATTTATTTCAAACGGTGTTGGTTCCACGCCTTTTGTGAATATATCAATCAATTGGTCTTCGCTCCTAACAAAAGGAGTTTCTGTTTCCTTTGCTTGTATTTTCTCTCAAATGAAGTGACAAATCGATCTCGATGCGTTTCGTTCTTTCATGGAACACCAAATTTAAAACTATATGACATGCAGCTTTATTATCACAAAATAATTTTATTGATGATTGAATTATGATATCCAAGTCGCTTATTAGTTGCTTTATAAGAGATAAAATCTTATATAGGTATATTATCTTATAAGCCACATAATCCCTTAAATTTGTGGATTGTCGTGGAGTTCATGAGGTCATTTTTATTATAATTTTTTCTTCATTATCATTATCATTTTTATGGTTGCTTATTTCGATATTGTTATCATCAAGGTCTTCTTCCGTATTATTCAAGGTATCTGGGGGTGTCAATGGGTCGGGTAAGGTTTGGGTTGGGTTATATTAGTTTATTATTATTATTAATTCGATCTGAACCCGACCCGATTAAATTCGGATAAAAAAAATATTAACCCATATCCGACTCGACGGGTCACAGATCTCTATAGTACAATATTAGAAAAAAAAGCAAAAACTCAGTTGAATCGGTCTAACAGACAAAAAATGACCGACTCAGGTTGAGTCATTTCGATTCTAGTGATTTTTGAATGAAAAAAGGTCAGATAACTAATTCGGTATATAATCGACTCGGTAAATTGTGACTCTGATCCGGCTCAACCGAAATCGGCCAATTTTTCAATCCATGCTGTAGTTAGAGCTGGTAAATTTGGTTCTTTCTATTATGGGAAGGGATCCTTTCACAATGGCTTATCTTGACAATCTTGACAATATGTGTTCAAATAAATACAAAAAATTCTTACAAATGGAAAAAAAATTATATATTTGTTCTTTTACTTATAAATTGATAGTGCTTTAAATTTTATGTAATTTCATTATTGTTTAATAGTTCATCAAAGATCATCAAAATATTATAAAATTTATAATGGTTATAATTTAACGATTTTTTGATGGACTATCAAATGATAATGAAATTACATAAAATTTGTATCCATCAATTTATAAATAGAAAAATATATCTCCAAGTTTTTTTCTATTTTTTTTCATATTTATTTGAAGATCGAAGTAATCCCTTCCCTTCTATTATATCGTTTCGAGTATATTTAGTATACATGTAAGTTTGTAGATGTATCGAATGTAATGTACGTCTTAAATTACCGCCATCAATTTCAAGAGGACATAACAGTCCATTTAATAATATGGTATAATAAAGAAATGAATAGTGTGATTCGCGTGTTCAGACTTTAGATCCCTCTTTTTCTCTCACACACTTTCTTCACGGTGATCTATTCAAATTTTAGTTCTTTCTCCGAAACAAAAGAAGTTATTAATTTTATGTTGCCCATGTGTAGAGGAGCAATTTTGATGGTTGACTTACTCGTGAACACTAGATGTCGCTTTGGTTAGAATTTTATAAAGTTGAATTCAAATTGATATATTCTCTTTTAAATGAAGAACATGAATTCATGCTTACCTAAATTAACATCTATCCATACTTAAAAAAAATAAAAAAACTTTAACTTAGTTGTTACCACAAAATGCTTCTTCACAATTTATATCGTTGAATTTCCAATTTTCTTTTAACTTTCATTGGCCTTACAAACTAAGATAATCCTTTTTTTATTTTTATGACAAATTAAAGAATGAGGAGACCCACGTCAAAAGAAGAAATATGGAATTCCTACTCTCCATTATGTAATTGTATCTTGTGATTTGTTCTGTCTTTTAATCTCTGTTTGTGTTATGAACCAGTATATTATGCAGAGTTGTGTAAGTTTCAATATTGACATAAATTAGTAATTGTTTTTAGTTTATTTATGTATCATTTCATCGTGGTCATCCTGATTTGAACGTTTATCATCATTTCCTAGCTGAGATAAAGAACGAGTTGACGTGCTCATAAATAAATTTTGCAAAACTATCCTAGGCTTCAGTAGATGCATGATCACGGGTTCAAGGCCATTGATGACTTGCCTCTCCTCAACTTCCTATGATCAGATTAACGATACATGATTTCTTTAACCACGGACATATAAAAGAAGGAGACTGACAACAGTCGCCACATTCTTGTCTTCAAAAAATATCCCCAACTTTTTAACTACAAAGTCAAAAACGCTACAGTGAAGAGGCATAATGAACATCACGCAAAGAGATGCATTAAAGTGCACTAGTTTAAAGAGACCAGATGCATTTATGTAATTATGAATTAATAGTTGTTATATTTTTTTTTTCTAAAATGCACACAATAAATATTTTGAGAAACTAAACATCATGTATAATTTTATATACTCTTATTGAACCAAGTATTAATAGAAGCATTATTTATACTTAATAAAAATAATTATTTATATACGAATGTGCCTCACGATCTATTGAGATGCATGCTTCTCAGCTCCGATAATATTTCTATTAATTACATGTATTTTTTATGTTTAATAAATGAACTATTTACATTAAATATTTAAACATATTATGATCATATATTATATGTGCCAATAAATTAATCAATGACACACCTTGCAATTTCTCTGATCCGATGTTATTTATACTAATTATATGAATTATTAATATTAACTTTATGAAGACATAATTATAACTGCCATATGAAATATAATAGTCTTGTGATCCACTCTTTCACTCATGTGCTATTTGTACTAATTACATGGACCATTTATATTTCATAAATGAACTATTTATATTAACTATATGAATATATTATGATAAATATTATAGTGCCATATTCTAATATAATAGTTCAATGGTCTATTCTTCTACTCCAAATACTATTTATATAGATTATTTTTATTTAATAAATGAATTATTTACATTGATTATATGAATCCATTATGATAACGGTATATAGTGTCATATGTCAATACTGTTGGGATTCGGAATGCCCAAATCCCATTAATGCTCAAGCTGCGGAAAGACCGTAGAACAAAAATTTTACTTCTACTTAAGTTAGGGATTAAAGTATGTCGGATAATAACCGAGAGTTACAGACATTTAATCCTTTACAAAAGACGGTAAAATATTATTTTACTTCTAACTTAAGCTTAGGGTTAAAGTGATGTGTCGGATGATTACCGAGAGATACACACCTCTTTAAACCTTTATTGATCTACTCCATGATTGATTTCTAAAATATTAATCTACTTAACAATTAAATAGATTAATATAAGATGTTATACCTCGCTTCCAAATTTTAATTGGAATGAAAATCGGCTTGTCTCGGAGCACCAAACGTCTGATGCCTCTGTAGGTTATCCACCAGGACTGACCAGAGAGCGGTTTATTTCTTTTGCCAGAAATACTGTAAACCGCGGTTTTTCGCAAAAACACTATTCACCCGAGAAAAAGACGAAATAGTACTATTCACGACTCGCAGTAATTCTGTTTCACAAATGTGCAGAAATACCGCAACTTTCGTAAAAACACTATTCACCGATCCCGTGAATTCTGAAACAACCGTATACCGGGAGAGAGAAAGTAGAACTGATTTGGTGGAACTTTTTCTCTCACCCTACCCCTCTATTTATAGAAAAAATGGAATTGACAAATTACCAAAATGCCCTCGTGAATAGTAAGGAGGTTTCAAAGTGAAAAGACCAAAATACCCTTGAGGATGATGTCATGGATGATGTCATATATGATGTCATGCATGATGTCATCTAAGATCCAAATTTACAAGTTTGCCATTGGGCTTTTGGCCAAATTACCGAAATACCCTTGGGCTTTTGGATTTTGGGCTTTTCTGATTTTGGGTTTTTAATTATTAATTAAGGCTTTAATTATTAATGGGCTTTTGGCCCATAATTCAAATCCATAATTAACATTTAAAATCCAAATCAAATATATATATAATTGTCATCTACAATTATATTTTTCTCGGTTGTTGTTTCGGCGAATTTATACGACGTGTCCAACACGTTATAAATTCAATCTGATTTTTGCTTCTTGTCATCTCTATGACAAATATAATTATATCATATATAATTAATTATAACCATCTTATTATTAATTATAAACAATTTATAATTAATCAATAAGATTCTCCGATTAACTCCTATACGGTGTGACCCGACAGGATCCGTGTTATGTTGGTAAATAGAGTTAAAACCCTTTTAACTTCTATAATCATAGGAGGCATCTGGCAGAATGCACTATGACCATCCAATTACACAGATGATGATTTACTGTACAATATCATGATCCAGTAAACTATTTACTTGTGTTTAATTCTTTTGTCTCATAGCTATCAGATCAGTTTCAAGGTAGGTATGTGTCATCCTTGCAAACTTAATCTTTTCTTGATCCTGAGTAAAATATCAAATATAATTACTCTTGTAATTATACTGCTAGCAGATAATCTTACTCTATCAAGGGGCCCAGTGATGCTATAACTCATATAGAAATATGAGGGACAATAGTACTTTTGGCAAACCATCTCTTCCTCCGCATAAGTTATGTATACCGAAGAGCTACCTTTATAGCCACCTTTTACGGATAACGTTTGGTAGAAATCACACACATACATATCTTATGTAGGAAAAATGAATACCTCATACTTTAGAATTTAATACTGAACGAAAACATTAATGACACGAACACAATTCCATTTAATGTTTCATTCGGGGTCTATCAAATACGATGTTCCTAGAACATCTATTTATGTGATTAAAATGACAACTCTTTGTCTATGGTCTGTAAAACTTGACCATCATTTAATCCACATACTAACCTGATAACGGTTAATTAGTGTTCCTGCTAATTACCTTGGTTAGTGACTTTTAAGAGTATATTCTATATTATGAAGTTTCACAATTCCAGTCATGAACTCGGAATGATTCATAAATTCAATAATACTCAAGGAAACAAAATATCGTTTAAATATCCAATTCATGAACAAAGCTTTATATAACAAATTTATCGTATTATTGACTTCAAGATTATTACAAACTAACAAATATAATAGTCTCAAATTTTGCTTCTTCGCATCGATCTTAGTATAATATACAGCCTCAGCATATGTGATAAAATTTTAAATCAAGAAAATCAAAATGAAATAGTATGAAAAATAACAATTTAGTTTGTTTTGAAAATTAGAAGTAAATACTCAGCTTGTATGAAAAGTAATTAGTTGTTGTTTGTTTATCTCTATCAAGTCTTCCAAATATACAAAGACGATCTTTGAACCAACAAACTTACTTTTTTTTTTACTATTTTATATCCCATAAATTACAATTAGAAAATCAGCCCCTTTAAAAAGACAATGAAACAAGATACTGAATTAGCTAAAAAATAGATACAAAAGAAATAAAACCTCAATTCGCAGATAGGGGTGGATTTAAGGGGGCTGGGAGGTACCGCCGCCCCAATCCCCTGAAAGTTATAATATCATGTATTTTTATTTCGTACGGTATATCAATCCCTCTAATTTATCAATTTTAATTCTCTAGCGATGTAAACCCATATCTCGGCTCTCTTATCTAAAATTTTGGTTCTGCCCCTACTCACATGGCATATCAACTTGCACGGAATATTTGCATAAAGATAAAAAAAAATGTTGCTATCTAACTATGAAAACCCAAAAATCAATGTGCAAGAAAAAGAAAGGATATATCCTCGACTGAATGCACTCGATTCTATAGAATTATTGTGTTTATATATGTTTAGTTGGATATAACAAATATAATTAATAGTTATTGGCATAATATATAATAATGATGTGTTTTATCTATCTAAGCATTAAAAAGAAATGTGTGCTGGAACTAACGAGGGCTTTTATTAAAAAAATGTTAAACTAATTTGTGCTAGTGAGGTTGTTCAAAAAAGTAATAAAATCATATATCATTCCTAATTCGTATTTTTTTTTGTCATCCTCGTCTTATATTAGTAGAGAATTAAAATTTTATTGTAAGCTCCTTTATATATTAATATAGATTTGAAGGAGACGTCTCTTTCTGAATATAAAATTTAAAACTATTTATAGAAAAAGATAATGTATATCATTACATAAACAACTTGACAACTCGTCAACTTGTTAACATGTCAACTTGTCAACTTGTTAACATGTCAACTTGTCAACTTGTTAACATGTCAACTTGTCAATATTCATCTCAATCATTCATGTCTTAAAATATACAAAGAAGATATTTTTTAAAGGAACAGACTTCTTTGTAAATATGTATTATTTTCATTATATTATGTCTCATAAAGAACGACATTTCATAAGTTCGCATTATATGCTTGTATAATATTAGAAAATTATGTTTTCAACCAACTAAAACCCTGAAAAATTAAGAACACATTATCGATTGAGAGTATTCAATTATATAATAGCAAACTAGCATATTCCTGGGAAATCGAGTCTATCTGTGTTCCTAACTCATAAATATATCAAATTATTTTTAAATTTTAATTTTGTGTCTCAATAAATTCTTTATATCAAAATCTCATAGATATAAAAAAATTATTTTTAGAGTTTCATTAGTACTTATTTGAGATTTTTTAAAAGTACTTAGAAGACTAATGAGGAGAACGCTAGTTTTATTCTCTCTCTCTCTATATATATATATAGAGAGAGAGAGAGATAGACTATTGTAAAAACGTTTGTATTTTAGTCGATATGCAAACGGATCAAAAATTATATTTTAAAATCACAAAAAATTTAATTTATGGTTTCCATTAAATTCTTCATATGAAAACCTTATGGGATACAAAAATTTAGAGTGTTTTGAGATTTTTACGTCATTCTTTTGAATTTTTGAAAAAACAATACAAACATTGAATATTTATTATTATTTTTAAAGCTATTTTTTTTCAAAAATTCAAAAGAGCAGTTTAAAAAACTCAAAACACTCTAATTTTTTGTATCCCATAGGTTTTTATATGAAAAATTTAATGGATACTATAAATTGAAAATTTTCAGATTTTAAAATATAATTTTTGATCCGTTTGTATATGGACTGAAATACAAATGTTTTCATAATAGTCTATATATATATATATATATATATATATAGTAAAGATACCGTGAGTTTAAGTTCTCGGAGGCCTTCCGTGAGTTTAGATCAACAAGTATATCAAATCATTTCTAAATTTTAATTTATCATTCTCATTAAATTCTTTAAATGAAAATCTTGCGGGATGCAAAAATTTGGAGTGTATTGAGTTTTTTAATTTTTGAAAATTAACTCTAAAAAAATAATAAACATCATTTTTAAAAATTAAAAATAATGGTTTAAAAAGCTCAAAATATTTTAAATTTTTGCATCCCACAAGATTTTCATATAAATAATTTAATGAGTATGATAAATTAGGAGATGATTTGATGTATTTTTTTAGTTAACCTCACGGAAGGCCTCCGTGAGTTTAAGCTCACGGTATCTTTACTCTCTCTCTCTCTCTCTCTCTCTCTATATATATATATATATATATATAGAGAGAGAGAGAGAGAGAGAGAGAGAGAGAGATAGAGAAAGGATCGGTTGACAATGGTTTATTTTAACAATCTTGACAATGTACCTCTAAATAAATATAAAAAAAATAAAAAATAAAAAAAGTTTATAAATGTGTTCATCTATCTTTAGATTGATGGTCATTTAAATTTCATGTAATTTCATTATCATATGATAGTCCATCAAAGACTGTTAAATTGAAACCGTTGTAAATTTGACAAAAATTTGATGGACTTTGATGGACTAACAAACGATATGAAATTACATGAAATATGAATGACCATCAATCTAAAGGTAGAATAACACATCTATAAACTTTTTTTCCATTTTTAAGATTTTTTGCATTTATTTAGAGATCCATTATCAAGGTTGTCAAAATAACCCATTGTCAATGAATCCCCACTCATATATATATATATATATATAGAGAGAGAGAGAGAGAGAGAGAGAG
The DNA here is from genome assembly GCA_964058805.1 of Schoenoplectus triqueter. Classification (NCBI taxonomy): domain Eukaryota; kingdom Viridiplantae; phylum Streptophyta; class Magnoliopsida; order Poales; family Cyperaceae; genus Schoenoplectus; species Schoenoplectus triqueter. The sequence goes on along the minus strand of CAXKVV010000275.1, from coordinate 13,047 downwards.
TAAAAATACCGTGAGCTTAAACTCACGAAGGCCTTCCATGAGCTTAACTCAAAAAGTACATCAATTAATCTCCAAACTTTAATTTATCATTCTCATTAAAAGTTTTATATGAAAATCATGTGGGATGTAAAAATTTGGAATGTTTTGAGTTTTTTAAAATCATCATTTTTAATTTTTAAAAATGATGTTCAAGTATTGAATATATTATTATTATTTTTAGAGTTAATTTTCAAAAATTAAAAACTATAACTTAAAAAACTTAAAACACTCCAAATTTTTGCATCCCATAAGATTTTCATATAAATAATTTAATAAGAATGATAAATTAAAATTTAAAAATGATTTGATATGTTTTCTGAGTCAAACTCACGGAAGGCTCCCGTGAGATTAAGCTCATGATATGTTTACTCACACATATATATATATATAGTGCTTTATGAAATAAATAGACATTTTGCTTTGATTTTGAATCTCATATACCAAACTTTACTATTTTGAAGCAATTGGTAACTATTTTTTAAATTTTTTAAAAGATGATAAATTTTTAGGTGTACCTTTCCTTATTTTATTGTTATTTTCATAACATCTATTGAAGATCGGAAAACATACCTTAAAAGTTTTAACAATTATAAAATTTAATATTTCATAAGATTTCAATAGTTTTATATTGGATGAATTAGATTGGCCATAGAGTATTAGTGTCTGCATTTGTTTAGTGGAATCTGACAAATAGTATTTTTTTTTCTTTTTGCATTATTATGGTTCGTTCCTATATATCAAAATATTGAGCTCATCTATTCTACTGGGGTTGTTTTTGCATAATTACTTCTTGTAGTTCCCTGCAAAAGTTTAATTGAATTTGATAAAATAGTAAAGAAAATATAATAACAATAAGTAACTCCATAATTATTCATTTACACATATATAATGTGTTTGAAAAATTAAAATTGCACTTAAATATTACTACAAATTTATAAAGAATGAACGTCTAACTTTTTTTTTTTCGAAAATAATTAAAGACTTAAAGAGACAAAATATGAAGTTAAAGGAGATGTCGACTTGCTTGAACAACGAGATAGATTTTAATATCACCATATATGTCTATTTGGATCTTCACTTAACCATATAATATTAATTATACAATGACTATGTCGTGTTTTTATACATGTTGGCCAACTTGTATAAAAAAAAATATTTTCTGTGGGTGTGTTTGGATGGTGTAGAATAGCGTTGTTTTAGGAATAACAATATTATTTTCGGGTTAGTAACCATTCAAATACAAAATTAAAATCGAGAATAACAACAAAACAATGCTGATCCGCTAACTCATAGAAAACATTGGGTTGACAGATTAACGTGCATGAGGGTAGTGAAAATAATCAAAAAATAATATTTTTTTATATTAGTATGGAGTAGTATTAAATAAATATTATTATTAAATAAAATACTAAAAAATAATTAATTATTTTAACTATTCTCTCTATTGTTCTCACATTTCTATCCAAACAATATTTTACTAAACCATAATAATAAAAATTAGCACTATTTTCATATTTCCTGATATATATCACTAATCTCACATTATTCTCAACTACTAACTCAAACAGTACTATTCTTACACTAATCCTTTCACCGTCCAAACACACCCTATAATATTACTCTCCTCGTTGCCTAAAACTGCAGAGAGCAAGAAAAGAAATACTTACAAACTAAACTCTGCTCGTTGCGTGCATTCTCCAGAGAGTGATTTGGAGAGTATATAGATGACAATGGTATTTATTGTTGCAGCGCTGCTGCTACAACATCTTTCACTGGTGGTTGCTGCTAATGTATCAGTTATCATAGTTGGCGCAGGGTTTTCCGGTTAGATATATACTACCAGAAATAAATTCTTTTAAACCGGTTATATATTATACATATATACATGAAATCTCTACGAGCACCTCCGTCTAAACTTGCATGAGCAAAAGTAATATCTTTTTCTTAATTAGGAATATCCGCTGCAAAGACACTTTCAGATGCTGGAATAAAAGATTTTCTGATCTTGGAGGCAACCAACCACATTGGTGGACGCATCCGCCAGCAAAAATTTTCCGGCATAAATATAGAAGTCGGTGCCAACTGGGTGGAGGGCGTCAATGGCCCGCAACTCAATCCTATATGGGATATGGCGAATAAGATCCGTCTGCGCAGCTTCCAGTCCGACTATTCCAATCTTTCAGCCAACACTTACAAACAAGGGTACATAGTCTTCTCTATCTTAGAATACTTAAGCATCTACTCAGTCTATTTCATTTTAGAATGATGCCGTCTCCGATTTCCAGGCTCCGAGCGGACACCAGTTTTTTTTCCTAACGTAAAATTTCTTTTCTTTCGTTGTAGTGGTGGCCTTTTTCAAGAATCAGAAGTTCAGAAATCAATAGACTTGGCGGATGGCGTTTATAATGATGGTGTAAATCTTTCTGAATCATTACCATCAAGTGGCCGTGCGGACATATCAGTTCTAACAATGCAGCGCCTTGAGAACAAGTAAATATATTGTGATCTAAAAATAAATTAAAAATAATGTATTGTGACCAATTGTTTAAGATTTGATACATAATGGAGAATAAAACACTAAAATTGATTAGTTATTACCATGTCGATATTACCATGATTTTTTTTCGTATTTAGTATTCTAATTATACGAGTTATTATTAAGTTATAATAAATAACATTTAGGTTAGTTACAACTACGTAGTTAGTTATAGAATTCCGCCCAAAAATAATAAACGGTTTTTATCAATATGTTCAGGTTTGTAAATAATTTATAGATCCTTAATCAATGTCGAGTTTAAATAAAATCACGAGTTCAAAAATTTTACTCCAATTAAAAAGGACTAGTGTAACCGATTCTGTCAAGCAAAATAATAATTGGTTCTTATTGTTTACTTTCATCAAATTAATTTTGATTGTACAAGTAATTAGTGATCAGGTTGTATGAATAAGTTACTACTAGCTATATACCCGCGCATTGCAGCAGAATTTTTTATTTAAACATTAAAATATTATAAGATAAAAAAATATATTTATCTAATATTAAATTAAAAATTCACCAAATTATAAAGAAAACATATAATAAAGACTATATTTAATCTTGGATGAGATTTTTGCACAATATGAGTTAATGATTCATGATTTTTATGGCAAGAAAAGTAAATTATTCTAACATATGTTATCACCATTAATTTCTTACCAAATATGCACAAAGTTTCTAAATAAAAAACAAAAATTATGGAAATAATAGTATATAAGGGAAAGAAATGGAGAGAAAGAGGAGATCAATGGACGCGATCACATACGTTCGATCAACCAACAATAAATATTATCCGTCTAATTGAGGGATAAAATGGATATAATAAAAATTTACAATGACAAAAAAATGAATCCTCCAATTCTTAGATGCTTTATATAATAGTATAGATTGACGATAAATAAGTTATTTTGTGTTCTCACACCTTTTAGAAAATTAAGCACAACTGAGTAGCCTATTTAGTAATCAGCAAATCAAGGCGGCTATAGAAAGAGGTGCGGTAGGCAGGAAAAGAAATATCAATTCAAAGTATTTCAGCAAAGTGGAAAAAGATATATTCCATACGAGATGTCTCTTTCTACGTTTGCGAAGATTAAGTGGAACTTTCGTCTTTAGCAAAAAAAAGTGAGACACGATGACTGCTGCTGCTTTGTTTGCATGTCGTATAATATATCTAATAAATTCATTTTTCACGTGCAGTGTCCCTTCAACATCATTGGACATGGTTATTGACTACTACAACTTCGACTATGAATTTGCCGAACCACCACGTGTGACAAGCCTACAGAATACAGTTCCATTGCCGACATTTTCCAATTTTGGAGAAGATATATATTTTGTGGCTGATCAACGAGGCTACCAGAGCGTGGTGTACCACTTGGCACACCAGTTTCTTAAGGCTGACAAAAGTGGTACCATCACAGACTCCCGTCTCATGCTGAACAAGGTTATTACTAATTAGACAAGAGTACAGTTTTAAATTGGTACATGCCAATAAGATAAAACCAATTAGAGTTTTGAAAATTTTGAAAGCAATGCAAGAAGCACTAGCTTAAATTAAAACTTGTTGAGACAAATTATTAAACAATACACTAACTTTGTAGGTGGTTCGGGAAATCCAGTATTCAGAACAAGGTGTTACAGTCAAAACAGAGGATGGATCTATTTATAAGGCAGATTATGTGATGGTGTCCGCGAGCATTGGAGTTCTTCAAACAAAGCTAATCAAATTTACACCAGATTTACCGGTTTGTATTACCATTATATGTTAAAGGAAACCTGTCATTACTTATTAGAGCAATTTATTTATCACTTAATTTATTTTGCTTCGAGTGAAATTAGCTCTCGGACTCTTCTTCCGGTTATTTTTTTTATTGAAGGAGCTATATCTTTACATTAACTATTATTTCACCAGCGATGGAAGGTTCTTGCAATTTTTGAATTTGACATGTCTGTCTACACCAAAATTTTTCTCAAGTTTCCTTACAAGTTCTGGCGAGAAGGTAATGGCACCCAATTTTTCCTTTATGCAAACGAAAGGCGGGGATACTATGGAATTTGGCAGGTAAGAAATATCTCTTTAAATTACATTCCTTGTAAATAAGTGACTCTAATATTTATTTTTCTATAGCACTTTTATTAAATTTAAATAAATTATTAATCATATTAATGATATTTGAATTGAATAATAAAAATACTATTCGAAATAAATTGCATAATAAAATCGTTAATATGAATAATAACTTATTTAACTTGAATAATAAATTAGTATCATGAAGATGATGATATATCCAAATATTTTTCAAGACTTAAATGCTTAACAATCCAAAATTTCTTTTTGATGAAGTATAATAACAAAATTCTAAATTAAATTACTTAATCGGGATTTATACAATATATAGAGTTTTGAGAAAGAGTACCCCGGTGCAAATATCCTCCTAGTCACAGTGACAGATGAGGAGTCGAGGAGAATTGAGCAGCAACAGGATCAGGACACGAAGGAAGAAGCAATGGCTGTACTAAGGGAAATGTTTGGTCCAAACATACCAAACGCAACTGACATACTCGTCCCAAGATGGTGGTCTGATAGGTTCTTCAAGGGAAGTTTCTCTAATTGGCCAATTGGAGTGAACCGTTATGAGTATGATCAAATCAGGGTATGTTTTTTTTTTCAGCACATTGTACAAGATATTTAGAAGTAGTTGTCTCTTGTAACAACTAACACGAGGCGGTACCAAAATATATACGAGGATTTGCGTTAGATACAAAAATGGTGTAGCTTTTATACAATTGTGAGAAAAAAATAATTATATATGGACGTCTTTATAGTAAAGAGCTGCAATTGTCACAGTAAACTAATTAAGCATAAATTTTGTTTTCGCTTGATTAAATGACCAAACATGATTTGTTATGATCAGTTCTATATCTAAATAACAAAATAGGTAGTTAATGCATGGTGTTTACTGTTTTCTTAATTATGGCTGATTCTGTTCATAGGTTAAGTTTCAACTTCTCATGTAATCCCTTATTTCTGACATAAAACCTCAGTTTAAAACAACAAATAAAGTTGTAAACCAAAAAAGAAGAGAGGAATAAATTTGATACCAGATATGTATCCAGCAAGCAAGGTTCGAGGGCTAGCTGATAAACACTGGTGTGCTGGTAGTATTTATTGATATACTGCTCAAAACTCAGTGGCAGTAACTGGATGACTGTTTCATGGCATAAATACACATGTTTTCAATTGAAAAATAAGTAATTGGTATGGCATATCATATGCAACTTGACATACTTGGATCATAATCTTGTTCTATGATTTATTTTGAGTTGCAGGTCTTAATTTTAAAAAAAAATTATGTGAGGAAATTGGGTGTGGTATGTATGTGAAGGTTAACAAAGGCTTTGTTATCTAAATAGGCACCTGTGGGGAGGGTTTACTTTACAGGAGAGCACACCAGTGAACATTACAATGGCTATGTTCATGGAGCATACCTAGCAGGTAACATCCCAAGCTCAATGATGCATCACGCTACCACCCTTTTGTTAAATAAATTTCTCAGTTCCTTGTTTCCTAAATCTGTCAGGCATCGACTCTGCCAAAATGTTGCTTAAATGCATAAAGACGGGTTCATGCAAGTTTGATATCAAGGAAAAGGACGCATGATGAACACCTGGTACGTAACTGATCTTAGCTAAAATACTCTCTCATGTAAATATAGAACATAAATTTTTACATAAAAATTAAGATATATGTATTTGATAAAAGGCTATTTTGTACCTTCTTAGTTCTATAAAAAGAAAAATGGTTACCCCTTAATTAACTTTGCTGAACATCGGAGTTCCAAGTTTCTTTTACTTTGATTTTCCTTGAAACTAAAAAGTGCACGTAACCTTCTTATGACAGAATTAATAAAGAATAAGGAGCTTGCGTCAAAGAAAATACAAGGACTCTCCACTCTAGATTTTTTTTTTCTTTTTCTAGATCTATGATATCTGTGTTTTTGGATTGGATTTCATTTTTAGTCTACCTTAATTTATTTGAAATTAAAGACTTTATTAGAATAGATTTGGCTAAAGAATTTTGTTAGATTTGGAAAGAAAGGGATGCGTTAATTGAGAGAAAGAATGATGAAATAAATTCACTCAACCTTGCTTTAATTGTGAAAGTAGATGAGAGCTCACATGTGGTATATATTAATGAGATTGTAGTAAAAAATAATATCACTGATTTGTACACATTGGAGATCCTACACGATATTGCCATATCCAATAATATAAAGATGGACTCATTTGCACTTAAGGTATAATTTTCTCAAAAATTTTAATTGCACAATTAAGTAGTATCTTGCACTATATCCATTTGAGATGATAGTGATGATGATCTTATTGGGAATGATGAATTTTATATTAAAAATATAAATAATTTGGATGATGAGACTGAAATTGAATCTTTTTTATCTAGTTTAGAGAGTCATATTAATGATTCATCTTCTCAAAGAGAGATAATTAAGAGATTTGAAAATAAATTTTAGAGTTTTAGTTAAATATTTAATCTTATAAGTTTAAATTGTAAAATCTGAAAAAGAATTATCAAATGCACTTAGATAAAATTATAACATTAAAAGTGAAAGTGCAAACTTTAGAAACTAAAAATATTACACTAAAGTCCTCATGTACTTCAACAAGTATCACTTCAATGGATTTAGATAAGTTTGTAGGTCAAAAGCCTGACAACAAGCCGAGTCTTAGATATAAAAAAAATATTCTAAGACTTCAAATTATCCTAAATCTAAAGAGAAATAAGGTCAATGAACGACTGCAAAAATTATGAAACCTAATAATACTAAATTTTCTAATAATAAACACAATTATGCATTTCAATATAAACAATTTGATAAAAATATTAACAAATAATAAAAAAAATTAAAGCAATAATGCTATATTTTTTAATCATAGTTGGTCAAACAAATTATATTTTAAAGAACCTAATTGATGGTTTTATGAGTTTAAAAATCAAAATGGTTTTCAAATCAAAGCTCAAAGATATGAGTATAAACGAGTTATTTCTCAAACCATAAAATATTTCTAAAGAAAAACTCAAAACTCAAGCTCAAGGATTAAAAGAAAACTACCAAAATATGGTTAAAGGTAGTAAGAAATCTCCAATATATGTATTTTGTAATTATTATTGTCATATTGGTTATATCTCACTTGATTGCAAATTTAGAAAGAAAAATAACATCACAAATGTTGTTTGAAATTAAAGACTTTATTGTTGTTGTAATTTTGTAATCAGTTTACATTTGAATTTCTTTATTGTGTTATAAGCCACTGCTTTGTTATGCTGAGTAATGTAAGTTTCACTATATATTGACATAAATTAGTAATTGTGTAACTGTGTATACCATGTCATTGCGCTCAGCCTGATTTGAATCTTAAAATATCATTTCTTTCTGATTAAGATAAAGAACATCAGAATCGGAAATGGAACTGATAAGTTGAGAGTGTACTTAGAATCGTATAAATCTGCCAAAATCAGACGAATTGGATTGAAAACTCAATTTTTTCCCTCAAAAAATGCCTATTTTTCATTAAAAATATAGGAAAAATGTAAAAATTATTTTGTCACAAAAGTCAAAATAGAACAAAAGATTACACTCAAACAATGCACAATTTAATACAATGCAAACCTTCATAAGTTTTTCCTAAAGGTCTAAAATTAAATTCAGACACAGTAGATAAGCAATAAAGTAAAGGACAAGAGCGAAAGAACACGTGATGTAGTATAGTTAGCTATAACAAGTCTATATTTTCGGAACCCGCAATCACCAACATTTGATTGCCTTGAGTTACCATAACAAACAAATCTTATAACTGCGAATCTCTGATCTCTTTCACCAAGTAAATGGATAGTCATCGGTCAAAGTAAACAAGCAAGTGTGAAGACACATGTCTCACAAATAAACAAATAAAAAACTAGCTTATCTTAGTCTAATGAAAGTATTATAAAATAATTTTGAGATTAAATCATGGTAGATCTAAAGAATTTTCTCTCAGCTAAGTGATGACTAGAATTAGGATAGATTTGGCTAAAGAATTTTGTTAGGTTTGGAAAGAAAGGGATGCATATATATAAAGATGCAATAAAATCGATAAGAAATCGCACATAACCATTACAACGGTTAGGCAATGCTAACCCTAGCAAGATTAACCGTTACAATGGATGAAAGATCTGTTACAATGAATGTAAGAGGGAAAAGTTCTAGAGATTTTTGGATATAATTTGTACACAAATAATTTATTCCATTATAACGGATATTGGAATCTGTTATAATGGTCAGAGGTTAAATTTATCTCGAGGTCATCCATTATAACAGATATGAGATCTATTACAAGTATTAGGTAGTGAAAATATTTTGGAGCTATTGGGATAAATTTTGTTTATGATAACTATTGCAATAGTTAGGGTATACTGTCTCTACGGTTAGAGTATATTGTTTGTGAAAATGATTTGGAGTTATTTGAATAAAATTTGTAGATGCTGATGTTTTATATTTATGTGTTAAGTAAATTCAAGGAAACTATTAAATTCTCATGTGATTATTTTATAGATTGATAAATATAATTTTAAGAATTATTTACAATAATAGCTATTAACTAAAAAATATAATATGATGCATTCTCACAAAAAGCATAAAAACAAATAAAAATAAAATATAACATACTTGATTGAAGAAATTAAAAGTACAATATCTTTTCTTCAAACTTTGATCATAGAGTTGTGTTCAATTTCAATGAAACTGGTGGATTATTCTTTTTTTTTTTCAAAAAAACATCATAGAAAACTATAATTGCTAAATACTGTGTTGAACTGACTGAATCACCTCATTATCTTCTGTAGTGAAATACCAAAGAGAATGTTATTCTATAATGCACAAAAAATAAACAAATTATAGATATATGGAGATATATTATTACCATTTTCAAGCCCAACATACAGATTATATATGCTAAAAATTCTTGACTATTATTTATACTATACTCCGGTTGTACTTCATATACATATGATATCGAATTATATCCCTCATTGAACTCTATGGTCCATGACATCCCATTATAAGAACCAATAGCTCGACACCTTGTTAGTTTGTTAATATCTCTACATAAAAAAAGCTGCGTGAAAAATGTGGTATGAAAACTAGGCCAAAGCATATTTTTCTATAGATTTGTTTAACAACACATCAAAAATTTATTACTATTTTTTTCAGAATTAACTACCAAAAATTAAAATTTAGTTATCATTTTTTTAACTAATTAGTACAAGAAACTAATAATATTGCAAATTTAAAATATGCAACAAATTTAAATGAACAACATATAAAAATGAATATCACCTGAAACAAAGATTTAAGACGAAGAGTTATGATTATGTCGAGAGTCATGATCTCACAGGAATAATCAATTCATATCAAATAAATAAGAAAAAGATCCAGCATTTGATCCCTAGACTTTCATTAAAAAACTAAGTTGGTCCTTGATTTTTTTTTAAAAACACCAAATCAATTATTGAACTACTTTAGAAAAATAAATTGGTCCTTAATAAACTATACAAAAAATAAATATTTGAACTTTCAATATAAGAATTATTTTGATTTTTTACTACAAAAGAAAAATCTAAACTGATCCTTAAAGTTTTTATTTTAATATTATTTTATTTTTATTTTTTATTTAAAGGAATATAAATAGATATATTTTATTAAGAAAAAATATCAGGTTACTTCCAGGGTTTTGGGTTGATCGATGCTGGTCTTTTTAAGTCTCGGTCAGTTTGAGTTGGGTTGGCTCAGGTTTCAAGTTCAGATCGGTCAGGTTCCGGTCTGAACCTGTCTGATCCAAAATCTGAGTGTAACCAAAATTAGTCAGCTCCAATAATTCAGAGGCATGCAAAAATTACTTGTGATCCAGTAATTAATTAGTTTCTTTCTTTTTGGTGCTGAAGGAGTTACTTATCACTTGTGATCTATTCATTTCTAATTTGTGCACCTATGGGTTGAGAATATTATCCATAAAAATCATGAGACATATTTCTTGACATACGTTGAAGTCCAGCTTATCTTTTTCATAATTCTTTTATTATTGCTTTTGGGTTGAGAGGATATTCCAGACAATATTGGGTTCTAGATATATTTGTTCTTAAAAAGAATATAATATGGATACTGTCTAAAGATTGCATTGAGCAATTTTAATTTATTTGAGAGAATTCATATCAGCCATTACAAATGTAGTAGTTAATATTGTATCCTTCATGTTATGTATTTATTGTCTATCCTTATCTATTATATATATATATATATATATATTATATTTGTTTCTTATTTCATTTTTTTAGTTCTTAAATGCATTAGGTCCCACTTACATGTGGAGTTTTGGAATTTTTACAATCATTCTTCTCATCACTGACATGAGAACATGTGGAGAACATTTCATTTTTATGAAACTTTGAAAGCTTTTATTATGTTGGTTCATATCTGATTTTTTTTAATGAAACAGTGTTGTAGAGTGATTTTTGTTAGAGTTCTTTATAAATGCGTAGCGTCTAAGAAAAAAAATTAGAATGCTTTCATGATGTCATGAGATAATTTTCAGCTTGGAAGAGACCGCTAATTGCTAGCTACAAATAGGATTGTTCATATTTGTTCTTGAAGAATTGCCATGAGATGCTTCTTTAATTGCATATGAAGTCCTTGAAGAATAACCAATTTACTTCGGTGTTTCTAGTTGGAAAAGGGCTACACAAACACACATTACTTCGGTGTTTCTAGTTCGTGACGACATAAAACTGCTGCTACTTGCGGTCTTATTGCGGCTATTTGTCCGCTACTATATACCTTTAGTACAAATATATAGTGATGAAAATTAAAATATAAAAAGACTGCTATTATAATATTATAGTGTCAATTATGACCGCTACAAAGCTTATTTTAACCCTTACTACACACTTTTTTCTAGTAGTGTTACTTAGTTGAAATATGTCTTTCGATTTTATCTAAGCACATATAATCCTAATTCACATCTGCTGCTCCGCCGTTAAGTCTATAGCAGATGGGCTCAAAAAATAAAAAATAAAAATCCCCATATTAGCTAAAATCTGAGTTGTTTAAATCAAATAGAACCGTTGTCCTCTTTTACCATCATTGTTATGGCAGCAGATGCGGACCTCATATCCTCCTTTGTTCATTGCATGTTCTGAACCAATTGGTCGTCGCTTTCTTTGTATTTGGAATCTTGCACATGCAGTTGCCCCTTATCCAATTAACTGCATCCGATTTGGGACCATATGATTTGGACAGCAAGGACTGTTTTGTTTTTGGTTAATCAACCAACCAACATGCCAGAATGCAGCAAGACCAACATATTTAACATACAGTGAACCTTATGGCTAAGTTGTGTGATTTTTTGTCTCTCTGCCATCATCAACAAATCTAAAAAGAATATAACCTGGGTACAGTCTAAAAGATTGCATTGAGCAATTTCATAGTTACAGATTGTGAAGAATATAACCTCTGCCATTACCTTCTCTGCCATCATGCCAGAATGCAGCAAGACCACTTTATCCTTTCATTCTCGTCAATCTACATAGTTACAGATTGTGAATATTGTTAGCACTAAGCTATATTGTATGGGTGTGGGTGAGGTTACGTATTCAATATGGAGTGAGTGGAGTGATAAATAAATTACTATAATAGAACACGGATGTAATAACATATATAAAGAGATGTACATTACTGTGCTTTGTAAATCAAAATAAGTGTTTTGTTTTAGCATCAAATATCATATACCAACAGTTCAATAATTTCTTCATGTCAAAAGTCTTTTAGGATATCAAATTTCATTATTTTTTGAGTTTTCTAGCTAATTGAAGTTTTTAAAACATCCTTGTTTAATATAAAAGAATATCTCTTCTTATTCATTTTTTTAAAAAAATAAACAATAAGTAGAAAGCTAAAAAATAGTAGAATTTGACATCCCTTAAGATTTTGACATAAAGAAATTATTGATCAACTTAGATGCAAAGCACTATAATGTTTATCTATAAATAAATGTGTATATAAAAATAACAAATAATAATATAGGTAAATAAATTTAATAAAATGCATCAACAATACTACTTTGTCATATTAGCCTTCTGTTGCAACATACCAACATCATTGCATTTGTTTCACTTTACAAAAACAGTTCATCTTTCAAAACCTTGTGCATATTACTTTCAATCTTAACATTCTGTATATAGAATTTCCTTTCTTTTGTGTTTTTTTCAAGTCAGTCAAGACTTTGTATGGTTTTGGACTTGAATGAAAATTATTAAGGCTTGATAGACTTACATGTAAATATTTGTGTCACTCACTCACTGACCGAATGTAAGAATCATGCTTCTTTAAGTTTTAATGCCGTCCAGCTATTCTTTGTAAGGTTTT
>CAXKVV010000274.1:0-37044 GCA_964058805.1 Schoenoplectus triqueter | reverse complement strand
AATTTTTTGAGCTTTTTAGCTATTTTATAAACTAATTTTAAAAACAGTCTTATTTAACGCAAGAAAATAGTCTATTGCATGACTATTTTTAAAAATAATATCAAAAATAGTTAGAAAACTCAAAATCTCATGAAATTTAATATCCCCAAGATTTTGACAAAAAATTATTAAAAAATTTAAATTGATCATTTAAACCGTCGAAATATAAATTTTCATGTCAAAACAATAATATTTTTTAACTTTGCAAAATAACATAGTTCATCTCTCCCTCTATATATATATCGAAGTAGTTGATACTAAAAACTGTTAAATGCATGGACTATATATACCTGAGGAAAACCACAAAAGAACCTAAATTTCCCTTCCGATGTTTAATGAAGCAACGTGGCATAAGTCACCAAAGTCAATCTTATTCATATATTGATTTAGTATTTATGTTAATTAATTGCCATTTAGGCCCACCATCATGCATGGTGCTACATTATTGCACGGCATCTACTTCTCATCATTATATCTACCTTATGTATGACATAGTTATGTCATACATATGTCGGGTGAGTAAATATGAATCACATCAATTTAATTAAAGGCTTGCCATATATAATACATAAACATGATTAAGTAGAATGAGCTGTGCTTTTAATTTTTAATACATAAATATATAAAGAACCTTAAATTTTAAAACTTTTAAAACAAATCACATCATCATTTTTGTCCACTATTTATTTTGTTTAAGTCTTTTCATCTTTTTCAATCCAAGAGTTCATATAAAATAGTTTCACTCTCCTTATTTAAAATAATATGTGTAATATATTTAAGGTGAAATGTAACTATTGAAAAGATCCAAATTTTTAATATGATCATTTATAGATTATAAATTATTATGCGTTCAATTATACTATTAATTATTATAATTATTATTATTATAATTATCATTATTACTTAGTATTTAAAAATATTGTGCCTAAATTTTCTTTAATATAAAATTTGGCATGTATATATGAGTGTTAATATGGATACCCCTTTGCAATAGTTGATAATCATTGCAATGGAGTATCCATATTAACACTCATATATATCCTATATAGAAAATTAAAAGTATTATCCTAACATCTAAATATTTTTTCTAAGCTATGTAGTTAAGGATTCAAATGACATCAGACGCCTCTTACTTATATAGTAAAAATTTTATTGGGTTCTATTTTAAGTGTTGATATCATAACTTCTACCAAAATTTAATAAATCAGTCAATAGCAAAAATTCAAATGAGTAAGAAAAATAAGATCCACTAGAATATATAATATATAAGTGATGAGTGTCATTAAAAATGATCACTTGAACCCTTAATTATTTAGATGAAGTTTTTTTCATCTACGTAGCTTTCTGCTTAAGTGTGTGTCGACGCATCCGTTTTCTTCTTGGGCTCCAAGACGTTCTCGCTTTTGTTAAACATATTTATTAAAATATTACAGAAATTTTAAATATTTTGTTGAAAAGGCGACACTCAGATTTGAACTGGGGATAAAGGATTGGCAATTCCTGTCTTACCGCTGTAAAATATATTTAAAATTTTATATTGTTAATTATTTATTTGAGCACTATGTTATCTGGATGAAACCCAACTTACAGCTATAGTTTTAAAAATTATGAAAGTATATTTGAACTAAAATTAAAGCATCCTCTTTTAACGGCCAATTTCTGCCAATTTGATATTTCCAGCTCAATATTTTACTTCCCCAATTAACATTAGTTTAGAGAAAGTAAGATATAATGAAGGGGAACAGAAGGTAAAATGAGGTTCATAATTAAGGAGAAATTGCTTGAAATTTTAAGGAGGGAGTGAGGGACCATTTGTTCCAATACTTTAGAAGGAAGAGCCGTTTGTAAAAGGATCTGACTAACAATACCTCAGCGTAATTCCCCGGAAGATGCACATCAAAATGAAAAGAGAAAATTAGTGTCATGGCACCTCAAACCTTTAAATTTAGCAAAATGCCACTTTAAAACTTTAACTCTCTCTAATGCCACCCTAAAATAAGTTTATTTAGTCTTTTGCCACACTTATATATTTTTTGTTCATTTTTAATAAAATTCAGTAAAATATCACTATATTTTTGGGATGTATTTTTTTAATTTTAAAAATACCCTCATTTCTGTTTGATATATCTTTTCCTACTAATTTTGTCTGTTAAAATCATTGATATCTCTGCAAAATGTGTAATGCAGAAAGCAAATTTAAGACTATGAGCATCATGATTCAGAACTTCAAAAATAAAAATTCTATTCGTAAGCATATATAAATGTATTTTTATAATTTTCTTTATGGGTCATTTGGATAGAAGATTTTAGTATGATTTATTTGTTGACTGTTTTTTCTATTGTAGAATAAAAAAAATATTTGGTTTGACATTTGCTAAAATAATTATGCATTTTGCAGAGATATCAATGATTTTAACAGACGAAATTAGTAGGAAAAGATATATAAGATAGAAATGAGGATATTTTTGGATTTAAAAAATACATTCAAAAAATACAGTGATATTTTACTGAACTTAATTAAAAATGAATAAAAACTATATAAGTGTGACAAAAGACTAAATAAACTTATTTTAAGATGGTATTAGAGGGAGTTAAAATTTTGAAGTAATATTTTGCTAAATTTAAAATTTTGAGGTGGCAAGAGACTAATTTTCCCAAATGAAGATGGTGGCTCAATACATTCCCCGGAATGCGAAGTGTATATAACACATGCTTAATTTTTAGGAAAGTTAACTCCATGTATTGCCCACGTGACAAAATGTGTGTCATAAGCGCTAGCGCATGTTAGGCTTTTATATATAATAGAGCTATTACTTGAGTTTTATCTCGATGAAATAATTCTCATTTAAATAATTAATAATAAAAAATATATATTTAATAAAAGTTCGCATTATGAAAAATTTGAACATAATTTATTTAAATACTAAAAATGTACATAATAAGACAATTAATTATGGAAATCTTTAAAATTTAATACTAAAAAATCATATTAAGAGTTAAATTTCACGTTAAATATATTATACTTATTTATTTTAAAAGGGAAGAGAGAAAAACTACATAAGAGCTATTAGATTCAAGTAGATAAAAAGATTTAAATAAAATTAATGATGAAAAAAATGATGATGTGACATACTTAAAAACTTAAAAGTTTAACTTTCTTTATGTATTAAGAATATTTCAGGTAGATAATACAAATTCATCTATATAATTAGATCTATAAAATTAACAAATATAACAAAAAACAATAGTAATTCAAAAGTAAAAAGAACAATATATTATCTGATTCAGCGATTTTCTCATCATATGAAAAATAACAAATTAATTCTAAAAAAATATTTTTTTTTGGTTTATGAATATATTTTTCATATAGAGATTAGATTAAACAGTTCAAATCGATCATATCCAATTTAAAATTTGAGATTTAAATTAAAACATCAGCCCCACTATGCATGGTGAAGCACCATAACACAACTACATATCTACACATATATATTATATAGTCACTAAATGCCCGTGAGAAATTAAATTACAACTTCCAAGTTGCAATGTAGACGCCAAAAACTAGAAACAAAATCACCAACCGCACATAAAACTTCAATTGAGAATCTCTTTTTTTCTTTAACGAACAAAAATATATAATTTACGGAGCTAGGATGCTAGCAGCCCAACAGGTTAATCTCACAAATGAGAAATGACCCAAAGGTAGAAAGCTTGCAAAACACAACCGAGCAAAAAATACTCTCCTCCTCATCATGGCAACAGGAACAGTATTATTTTTTAGCAATTAGCATCAATGTCTCTCTTCTCTGATTTGTGTTCTCCAATTAGAGAAAGGGGGACACTTGTTGTCATATAAGGCAAGGGAGGGACCCGAATGCAAAAGTAACACCAATGAAACTAGAAACCACCACTCCAATCATCAAGGGCCTCAACCGATGTTTCCGTCTTTGCTCCTCACAGAATACCAATTTTCCAACTTTACTGCTTGTGGAGAGTAAACCAGTTATCAAAGTATAATAAAATTTCAGATTAACATTGATGTTGATATATATAAAGTATTTCTGCAACCCATGTAAGAATAATAATGAAGACCATATTGGCTGATTAATTAATGAATCTTCTCATGTGCTCAGTCAACTATCTCTATGTAGTGTTAACTGACATGGTGCACCTGGTCCAGGGAAAAATATGCTTTGGTAGGATTCCCTGTCAAGTGGGTCCACCCCAGAAAGAGGCCAGATCACGTGACCTAATTGACTTTCTTGGGCCAGAGGAGGTCGGAGCTTGCAACGCAAGGCTCTGTTTGCAAGCATATTTGGGCCATATCAAGTCTTCAAGGGAAATGCTATTTTCTTTTCTATAATGAATTATGTGCGCTTTTGTGTTGCAGCTTGCTCCAAGGTGTTCTTATTTGCATGCTGCATGAATACATTTTTTTATTAAAGGACACACGTTGGATGCAGTTTTTGCTAAGAAAGTAGTTAGATAATTTATTATTCTTTGTATATTATTAGAAATCTTATTGCTATTAGTAGTGGTATATAAGCCATGTATAAGAAATAATATGAAATCACTGAAGTTTTTCTATTTTTATGTTATATATGGCTTCGGTCATATTATATCATGATATAATTGAAGTTATTAGACATTTTCTTAATTTATATATTACAGAGGGATATCCTAAATTCTGAGAATTCAAAATAGAAATCATTTGATTGATCATGAAATTTTTTACATTATGAATGATTTGATTACAAACTAATTTGGTCGATTTGGAGAAACCGCTTAGTTTTTTTTTTTTAAATATCGCATTGATCAATAGTTATATTAGTAGAATGAAAGCAAACTTTATTTGTTATTGTATAATTCAGAACAGTACTATTTGTACTAGTAACTAAAAAATAAAAGAACTATTATGCTCAGGATAATTAAGCAATTTCATTTTAAAAGTCTATATTCTTCTTTTTGATGAATTCGATGAAATTATTTAAAATTCATTTATTTTAATGATAAACATTAATAAAAAAAATACTAAAATTATATAGAATGTATCTTATAATAAATTCATAAATTTTCAAACTGTTTGCATCTAATGTGATCAGAGTTATATCCGCATCCATGTAACATATAATATAGACCAGAGCTATATCGGCATCCATATAACTTATAATAAATTCATAAATTTTCAAACTATAGCATTTAATAAATTATTATAATTGCAAGCATCGCTGCATGAATAACAGCACCGTAAACATCATAGAAGACCTGACATAAGTTACCCAGCGGATAAGTTCCAAGGTCGAATGATTATTGATGAATGAGGCCTATCAAACCATACTGCGGTAGGAAGTCGCTTGATCTTTACCCAGATGGTTTTGACAAACGAGTGTAAAAACAGTAAACCCAATGACAGACACCACAGTGTACTTGTTTTTGTTTTGAACATGAATTTTGGTGGGGATTATTTATCTTTTTTTCCTCATCTCTGAGAGCCTTTGAGCAATGAGGCCCCGCTTAATTAAGTGCAATTAGTATAAGCACTGTTTTTTAAACTTGATTGATGAAACTAATTGGGGTATTTATGATAGATGTGTACATAATATCTTATCAGTAATTAAATGCAGATATCCCGTTTTTTTTTCTGAATTATTTTGTATCCAAATTTTCCTAACAGAGTTGAACAACTCTATTATTACTGGCACGATTAGTTGTAAAGTCATACAGAATTTATGAATGCCATAATTCACATGCATAGACATTTGACAAATTCATGTTAATAATTGAAGATCTAACCCATTTATTAGTTCTAACCTGGGACCAAAAAGAAGATTACTCCTAAATGGCAATAAACAAATTACATTTAACTCCTAAATGACAATAAACAAATTACATTTATTCGTTCGAATTCAATACTAAATAGTAAATAATAGGGTGGAAGATAACTTAGCAGAAAGGTACATCAGCCATAAAATTGTGAAAATCACCACAAAATCTTGTACATGGACAATGCGGATAGAATTTTTTTTTAATTTCCTCCAGAAATTAATAGATTAAAAAATTTAAAATTCCATTAGGTGTTGCTTGTCACTTACTATTAAGTACAAGAGTAGTATTAGTATTCTTGTCCAATTACAATGCCATACACAAAATAAAAATGGAGAATAGAAATGGAACAACTATCTTCCCTTATTCCTACCATCACTTGGAATACCGGAATAGTGAAATAAAGCAACATGAAGAAGAATGGTGAAGTACCTGGTTAATTACCCTTTTCTTTGTGTCGTATACGTTTTCTTAAAAATCCTCTCTCGTATGCAATTTTTTTATAATAATTAATTAGATTATATTGCTCCTTAACTATGCACCAAATAATGTGCTATCAAGTCAAATGATACCATATAAAAAATGTCAAATTTTGATTTTATAATACTTAAAGGAAGTATCTACATCATCAGGAATTTTAATGAAATACTGTTACAATGTATAAAAATACTTTATCATAATATGTTAATAGAAACATAAATTAAATAAAGAATGAAATTTTAAAGTCCTAGATCATTTTGGTCTTTTAACTCTTTCCAACATATACAAATAATTTATCACTCTACAATTTCAACTACTTTTTTCAAACAACATTTTCACTACTCCAAATAGTTGAGAATATCATCATTTATTTTACTCTTCCAAATATAACTATTCTATTATTATTCTATTTTTAATGTTCTAGTGATACTATTCTAAAACTATTCTTCGAATTGCAAAACGGATCTCTAAAGAATAGTAGCTTATTAAATAGTACTTTATATTCTTATTGATGAGAAATGTTCATCAAATTTCTCATTACTTTGTAACTAATGGATAACCATTTTTTTTTAAATATTCAAATTCCTTACAATTGTCCCAAAGTGAAAACTAAATCCATAACATCCTTAAAATAGATTTCTGCACAACGCTTCTCAGTACTTTTTGGTATCAGACAGATGTATGGGTTTTCATAACGATATGTGTTAACCCAGATAACAGGTTGGTTTATGTGCAAAAGGATATTTCACAGTAAAAGTTGTATACAATTTGACTTAATTCAGAGTCGATTTGTCATGTATTACGAGTTGAACATTCTCATTTTATACGGTCACCAAAATAGTTCTTTAGTTCTTTGTGTTTGTAGACCTTCAATTAAAATGCCCTCCAGAAAAAAAGGTTATTTTTTTCCTTTTTGATCTGGTACCGGTTACCTTCGAAAGTCTGAAATCAGAATCGACATTCGACAATGCTGAAACGATCTTGGAACCTCGAGAGGATTCTAACATTAATCGCTCTCACAAGATTGATAACCCGTTATTGAACGGGCAATTAATGCAATATTTATTGTAATTTTGTATGTATGTACCCACTACCACAGGACACAACTGTGATAAATTTAAGATACTAATGACAGAAGTTATAGTATTGTGCGGTAGTTTTCAGCTTGAAACATTGATATTATAATCAATGGAATCAGTGATTTAATATTGGTGTGATCATCTTATAAGTTATAAATGAACAATATTAATTGATATCAGTGGCGGATCTAGAGTCATCAACAAGCCTAGACATAATCCTAGACTATTGATTATTAGTGATGGAAATATGTTAGCGGGACTGTTAATGAAAAGAGCTTTTAGTGATAGATACATTAAAATATTGAATTTTTGTTATTTTAATTGACTCAATACCGTTCTCAATCACTCAAACCTGGGCACAATTGTATTTTTAAAGCATAGTTATTTAGATAAAATAGAAAAATGACTCATCGTGATTTCTTACTCTTAAGGAAAATAAGCCTGGGCATGTGCAGGACCTTGCCTGTCATGTGTAGCTCCGCCCCCTGATTGGTACCATTATCACATAATTTATAATACATAAAAAGTTAAAATTTTCTAATTTTTCAAGAATATCCCATCATCATTTTTTTACCATTGATTTTATTTAAATTTTTTCATCTTCTTAAATTAAGGGTTCATATAAAATAATTTCTCCCTCCTCATTTAAAGTAAAATATGTTATATTTTATATAAAACATAATTTTAAAATGATCTAAATTTTTTATATCATTCTTTATAAATTATTATGTATTAGTTAGATTATTTATTATTATCATTATTATTTAGCATTTAAAAATATTATATTTATTTTTTTAATATAAAATTTTATTAAATATATTTAAAATTATATATTTCTAATTATTTATTTAAGGACTATATTATCAAGAGGAATCACGAATTATACCACTACTATAGTTAAATCTTGAAAGATTTAATTAGTCACGATGAAACTACAACTACGGCTGATCTGTCATTGTCAGAGTGGATTTCCATCTCTAACACTTATTATTTATTTTTTAAATCGAGCCAGAAAATATTTAAACTCAAAATCGACGTCACCAAAAATGTTATTTGACTGTCAAATATAAGAATCTTAGCAAAAGACTTGTTCACATAGTGAAGGAATTCACGATCTGTTTTACATCTTTTCCATCTTTTATTTCTTCGATTTTCTTCTTTAAACTGTACATTCTGTAATCTCTGATCACTTCCACTGATCCTTTTTAATGAAATTTGGAGACCAGATCTCCATCAGCTTTTCCTCAAAAAAAAAAAGAATAAAAGAAAAAAGAATTCCAGCTCAATTCACGGTTTATGTTGCAAGCGTAGTCGTCTGTCTCTCGATCTGGAATTAAATGTCGTGCTTGAATTTTTCATTCTCCAAACTAAAAAAAAAATCATTTTGTGCAATGTGATGAATAAAGTGATTGGAAAGGTGGGCAGCAGCCAAAACATTCCATGTGCCTGACCATCCAGTTAGGCAAAGAAAAAAAACCCACTTCCATTGTGAAAGGGGGCTTCAACAATTTCTCCAACGGTTCTATTTTTAATTGAATTTGTGCAATTCATCAGTTTCTTTGAGAGTTTCTATTCGACAAAAGAATGTTTTGGGTATATGATTTGTTTTACTAAGGAATTGGAAGTTGGGATTTGTTTATAATTGATGTTAAACAATGACAAAAAGATGCGCTTAAGTTTTGTACAATTGTCTGTTGACTCAAGTTTACTGAAATTTAATATGTTAAATTGTTTGATTTCTTTAGAAATATAATTTTTTTGAAGTTCTCAATTCTATTCGGGAAATGATAAATATGTTTGTAATTTATGCCGGCCCTCGCGTTTCATTTGTCCTTTTCTTTTTGATGTATACATAAATTTTCTTGATGAAAATGTTTATAATTTATTTCATCATAAATAAGAAATCTGAAACTTGTATATTTGCCAGTTCCATGAGATTATTATTATTATTATTATTATTTAAGGAAATGATCAGCACTTCACATATATATAGTAGAGATACCGTGAGCTTAAGCTCACGGAGGCCTTCCGTGAGCTTAACTCAAAAAACATATTAAATCATGTCAAAATTTTAATTTATCATTCTCATTAAATTCTTTATATAAAAATCTTGTGGGATGCAAAAATTTGAAGTGTTTGAGCTTTTTAAGTCACCGTTTTTAATTTTTTAAAATGATGTTCAAGTATTGAATATATTATTATTATTTTTAAAGCTGATTTTAAAAAAATAAAAACCACAATTTGAAAAGTTCAAAATGCTCCAAATTTTTGCATCCCATGAGATTTTCATATAAAAAATTTAATGAGAATGATAAATTAAAATTTCGAGATGATTTGATATATTTTTTGAGTTAAGCTCACGGTATCTCCACACTCTCTCTCTCTCTCTCTCTCTCTATATATATATATATATATATATATATATAATAAATCTATGATGAGTTTAAGATCACAGAAGATCTCCGTGAACTTAGCTCAAAAAATATATCAAATGATATCCAAATTTTGATTTTTCAATCTCATTAAATTTTTCATATTGAAATCTTATGGGGTACAAATATTTGGGATGTTTGAGTTTTTTAAGTTTTTTTTTTAATTTTTAAAAATAATGTACAAATATTAAATATTTTATTATTATTTTTGGAGCTGATTTTCAAAAATTGAAAAAAGTGACTTACAAAATTCAAAACATCCCAAATTTTAGTACCCTATAAGATTTCAATATGAATAATTTAATGAGAATGAAAAATCAAAATTTGGAGATCATTTGATATATTTTTTGAGTTAAGCTCACGGAATACCTCCGTAAGCTTAAGCTCACCCTAGATTTACTCTATATCTTTCTCTCTCTCTCTCTCTCTATATATATATATAAATTAACACTTATGAATTTTAAATATAAATAACTTGTATAATAAGTATAATTTCAAATATAAACTCAAATATGAGATGTAAGAATTAATATATTTCCGCATTTTATATAAAGGAGTCGGAATGATTGAATTTTCAATTGCAGAAAATGGCACTTGTTCCTGTCCTGTGCTTGTTTTTTTCTTTTAATTTCTTTCATATTTACCACTGATCTGACCATGACATTGGTTGGATAGGATAATATGATTTGTGTACTGCCCATGATATTGGTTGGCCATGTCTCCTACCAGTTGCGCTCATCTCGTGTGAACAACTAAACATGATGATGTGTATAGCCCCAGGCCTCAACCCAACGGATAATTTGCACAGTTTGAACTTTGAAGCATGGTTTGCATATAGCAGAATTTTATACACTTGAAGAGTTAAACTACACTATTTTTCTTGATTTTTCCAATCATTTTCTGACAGTGTCCTCTTTTTCAAACTTAACCCACTTCTTTCGGTCTTGGTCCAATCTTTGGAGTCCAAATTTGCATTGTTCAAATGCCTACAGAGCAATGTCATTCTAGCTGTACTCCTTTCTTTTTATTATCATATTTAGTTGTCTTTTCTAAGGTAATGGTCCTTGTATAGTTTAATTTGAACCCTATGTGGGAAATCAACATAAAATATAATTGAAAATCAAACATCAATTCATATTGTAATTGCAAGGCTGACTGTAACTGTAAGAGTGAGGGGTACGCTGGCATATATTTTTTCTGCATTGAAAATATACGGCCAAGCTATTTTTTTGAATTAACGTGTCAGCACATGACTGGATCATGCTATGTAATGAAAAACTTAGATGCACCTGTATATAAGCATATTGGTCGAAGCACAATAATAATCATTAACAGTCGTGATCTTGTTTTTCAGCGTTTAGAAGCATATTGGTCCAAGCACAGTAATTATAAATATCACATCAAAATCAATAAAATCATTCACAAATGGGACAACATACTCTACACAATTGAACTGCTAAACCCAAAAGTTAATTATCCTTTTTTTAAGGTATGGTTTGTATAAAAGATCATTTATATCTGTTCATTTCCTCTAAAACTCATCTTGGCCTTCGTAAATTTAACAACCTTTATTTTTCAACTTCCCCTCTTATCTTTTGCTTCAGAAGTCAGGAGCAAACTAGACATAATTGAGGCTGGGACAATAGTTAGAAATACGGAATCGGATATGTCTCAAGGACTTAGAATCAAAATTGATCTTAAGGTTTATTTCATTCGTCGGATCAGTATTGAGATCTGAATAAAGTATAAGATTAAAAATGAGTTATATCATAATTGGTCAAATAACATTGGTTCGGCTGAAATAAAACTTTAAACTAACTTTAATCTCAAGCTCTTGGACAAACCCCTTCTTATAAGTACAATGCAAAAAAGAGAAATGACTATGTCCCAGTCCACTATTTATTGTCTTTCATTTTTTTTTCCTTGATGGTCTCTTATCTTGCTTTCTTTAATTATTTCATTGATTCGATTCATCCTACTTAGGACGCAACATCATTTAATTTCTATATTTTTTATTAATTTCGGTGACACCTTCTGAGTTCTGACTTGGTTATGACCTTTAAATAACTGCAGGTTGCAGCTTAGGATTCCCTTTTATCAAAATTTATTGGTTTCGTGCGAGTTGCCACTGTCTCTGAGCCTCTCTGCATGAATCCTACTTGGGTCCATTATTTGCCCTTTTCGTTTAAAGCAAGCAATGTACTAGATATCTATACACCGAGAAGGTGATGACGCATTTATAGCTCTACAGTTCTAAACGAATAATAACCTACCATTTACCTATTCGTCTATCGCCCTATTCTAAGCTATACGATTTTCATATCTCGGATAATTGACTGGGCATCAGTTCTTGAATGCCAAATTATATGCAAAATTTCAATTAATCGCCGCATAATATTTAATCCCTGAGGGTATGTTTCGAATTCAATGGAATAGCAAAAAGTTGAAATAGAATTGTTATTCGGACAAACTAATTTGTCAAACGAATTTTAAACTAAGTAGAATAGTGCGGAAGAGTGCTAATCCGGTATACCAAGTTATAGTTGGTATACCGGATTAGCTCTCGTCGGAATATCGATTATTATTTAATTATGTTATATTATATTATTATTTTATATTATATTATATTATGATTATAATTATGATTATGATTAAAATTATGATTTATTAGTATTATTATATTATATTATATTATATTATGATTTATTACTATATTAATATTATAATTATTATTTTTTTATCATTATTGTTAATATTATAATATTATTTATTTTACTATTATTTATTATCATTATATTATAATAATATAATTTTAGTATTATATTATTATATTATGAATATAAATATGATTTCTTTATTATTATATAATTATAATTATGATTATTTATTATTATGATATTCATATTATTATATTATTATAATTATGATTATTTATTATTATGATATTATTATTATTATTGTAATTTTATTATTATATTATTATGTTATAATTATGATTATTTATTATTATATTATTATATTTTGATTATGGTTATATTATTATTATATTATTATATAATGATTATAGTGATGGTTATAGTGTTGATTATATTATTATTATATTATAATTTTAATGATTATAATTATTTATTATTATTATTTTGATTACGATTATTATTTAATTATGTTATATTAAATTATTATATTATGATTATATTTTTATTTTTATTATATTATTATAATTATAACTATGAATGATATTATTTATTATGATTATGTATTATGATTATTTTACTATTATTTTTATTATCATCATCATTGTTAGTATCATAATTATTCATATTTTAACTATACTGATTAACAACTATCAAACGATATTTTCGCTCTTCCAAATAGTCAAGAACATCACTTTTCTACCACTTTTCGGAAAAAACAATATTCTATCACTCTTCTAAAATTATTCCTTGATTTGCCAAACGGATCCTTAGAGTCAGTTTGGCAAATCAAGGAATAACTTTAGAAGAGTGGTAAATTTGGAAGAGTGATAGAATAATATTTTTTTTGGAAGAGTGGTATTCTTGACTATTCAGAAGAGCGAAAATATCGTTTGACAGTTGTTACTCAGAATAGTTAAAATATAAATAATTATGATACTAATAATAATAGTAAAATAATAATCATAATAGTAAGATAATAATAATAATAATAAAGTAATAAAAAATAATCATAATAAATAATAATATTATAATAGTGATATAATAAAAATATAAAACTAATCATAATATAGTAATATAATAATAAAAAATTATAATTAAATCATAATTATAATAATATAATAATAAATAATCATAATTTTAATAATATAATAATTATGATCACAATCATAATCATGATAATAATAATTATAGTCATAATCATAATAATATAACTATAATCATAATCATAATAATATAATAATAAAAATATAATCATAATCATAAAAATAATTATAAATAATTATAAATAATTATAATAATAATAATAATAATAATAATAAATTAATCATAACTACAATCAACATATAATAATATAATACAACATAATAAAATCATAATAAAGTAATAAAAATAATCATAATAAATAATAATATTATAATAGTAATATAATAAAAAATATAAACATAATCATAATATAGTAATATAATAATAAAAAAATTATAATTACAATCATAATTATAATAATATAATAATAATAAGTAATTATAATTTTAATAATAGAATTATAATATAATAATCATAGTCATAATAATATAATAATAAAAATATAATCATAATCATAAAAATAATTAAAAATAATTATAATTATAGTAATATAATAATAATTTAATCATCACTATAATAAACATATAATAATGTAATACAACATAATAAAATAATAATAAATAATAATTATCATAATCATAATCATCATAATATAATAATATAATAATAAATAATCTTGATCATAATAATATAATAATAAAATAATTATATTTATATTCATAATATATATAATATTAAAATTATATTTATAATAATAATAAATAATATAATAATACTAATGATAACGATAATATAATAATAATAATGATAATAATAATTTAATAATAATAATATAATGATAATAATAATAAAAAATAATAATCATAATATTAATATAATAATAAATTATAATCATAACTATAATATAATAATATAATAATACTAAATCTTAATCATAATCATAATATAATAATATTCCGCACTCTTATACTTAGTCTAAAATTCGTTTAGCAAATTAATTCATCGGAATAGCTATTTTATTCTAACTTTTTGCTATTCCATTGGATGCCAAACGGACCCTTAGTGTTGCGCATCCGAGCATATTCCGTTATTTAATAATACTGAAATTTATGTCCGAAAATCTTTAAAAAGATATTTAAGAACTTATGTCCACTAGCTCCGTTGAGTTAACAATAAAAATGGTACAGATCCACACTTATTTTCTTATTACATTTTCAAAACCGTATTTAATGCAATATTTCCTTTATCAAAACTTGGAAATATTATCTCCAACCATTTTTATTTTCCATACAATAAAAGAAAGTTATCCTGCCATGACTTTGGTGGTCACTCTCTTTCTACATCTACAGTTCATTTCGAATTATTAGCTACCATAAAATTAGAACGGGGGTACAGAAAGATTTTCCCAAATAAAAAACCCTTGCGTTAGGAACTTATAAACCACGTCATTTCAGTTTCAGCTAATCTAGTTGTCTAATTAAATAAATTATTTTATTAGCCCTAATACCATAATTACCATTATTGAATGTCGTTCATACATATATTAGGTCTACGCCTCTGCCCGCAGGAATCCATATCCTCTGCTGCGCTGCACCGTGCAGCGCAGCACGTAGACCGTTGGATTTTCTCGTGATTCGAGTCAGCACAGATCTCGAAGTGATCCAACGGTTCAAATTCTATGCAGCGCGGTACTGCGCAGCAGAGGAACAAGACTCTGCCCGCAGGGATGGTTCCTAATCCCAAATTAGGCTCTCTCAGCTAGAACTAGGTTTCTACCAATTTTATGACCCAGGGGGTTAACCGCTCAGTAAAATTAATGCCGTTACACGATTAAAGATAATAAAACAAGTGACTTGAACAGGGACATTTTTTTTTTGCGTCTAGTCGCGATTCGGTGAAAACACCTGCAAATTATTATAATTCCGGTCGTACGCGGATACAACTGTAATATTAGTGTGTTTGTACAATTTCTAAATTGTGGGTCATGACTCATGAATATATTTCTTGCTTTCTTAGTTTCTTTGGTAAATGACTCTCTAAAAAATAATGCCCAAAGTTCCCAATAATTAAAATACAGAAAGGGGGGGGGGGGGGGGAGTGAGAAAGGAATAAACAACCATCATAGAACCGATATTTCTTTCTATGAGACTTCAAATCCTTACATTGAAAAGGGAAGAAGGGAAGTCATATATATCTAAATAATAGTCAAAACCATATTAAATATTAATCTTTACAATGACGACATCAAACTAATAGATTGCAACTATGAAGGTCAATAATGAAATAATAATTGTTGATGTGATACAACTATTAGATTGCAACTATGAAGGTCAATAATGAAATGATAATTGTTGATGTGATACAACTATTATGATATTCCATAAAATGATATGCATTAATTCTATATATGATACTAAAAATGTAATGTATCGTGAATAATAAATAAAGATGGAGGACGTCGATTATCTAACTCCAATTTAGTATCGATTGGTGATAGGTTCTAGAACAAACTTAAAAACAGAGAAACCCAGGAGGTTTGCATTTTTTTTTCGTGCATAAGAAGATACATGTTTATGATAAAAAAAGGGTCGATGAAGACTAATTAGTAATTACCTTAGTTCAGTCATTAATTATGGACTTATATGAAAATTTATTACCTTTCTTTAAAAGCAAATAAAAATTAACTCGAGACGCCAATTATGTAGTGAATTGCTCCACACGTTATGGTTTGACTGATCATATATAGCTTATTGTGTCTAGTCCACTAAGACCTAACTAATACATTTAGGATAAAATAAACAAAGAAGTTAATAAAGAAAATGAAACCAAATGCAAAATAAGAGTTTATTTCCTCACATGTTTGCAACAACCATCTCAATGTGTAAAGATGCATGACCGTGCATTCATAAAGATTTTGCTGGAAATTTTGAAGAAGTCAATGGTTCAATGCAAAACACAATTGTACCGACTACTATTAATTAGTCTCTGATCGACAGTTGAGCAAACATTAAGAAAAGAGTAAAATTAAGAAGGGCTTGGGAGGAGCAAAAATAATTAACAGTGTTTTCAGCTACAAATGCTGAATTATTCTAAAATGGCAAAAAAAAAAAGAAGGAAGGGAACGAAGGACAACAAATAAACCACAAAATTTGAAATTTTCCTACGATTTTCATATATCCATATTAACTTCAATGGATATATCCCGTCCATAAATCTCTGATAAAAAAAATTTGAAAGTAAACCTACTGTTACAAACAGTAATTGATGTTCCAAGATTTTGGGCTTGATGGAAAACTAAAAAAAATACATTTAAATAACAGCTTAAAAATTGTTGGCAATTTAAATTAGACTTACTTGATTAAAGGTCTTCCGGAGGATTGTTGGAAAAGCTGTACAGAACTGCATCAGAATGGTAGAATTTATTGTTACACCATTTGTAAGTCTGGATCGTGGTCAATCTGTAGGAAGGAAAAAATAAAATATTTTAGGAGTTAAAGGTAAACAATTCTCATGCATAAATCCTTATTGGAAAGGGATCACTTGACAATAAATCTTGATAATGTATCTTTAAATAAATAAAATATATTAAAAATAAAAAATTTATAAATATATCCTACTACTTATAGATTGACGGTGATTCAAATTTCATGCAATTTTATTATCGTTTGATGGTCCATCAAAGACTGTTAAATTGAAACCATTATAAATTGTATAACATTTTAATGGTTCTTGATGGACTAGCAAATGACAATGAAATTGTATAAAATTTAAATCACCATCAATCTATAAGTAAAAAAATATATCTATGATATATATATATATATATATATATATATATATGTATATGTTTAAAAAATTTTTGTATTTATTTGAAGATGCTTTGTCAAGATAACTCATTATCTATGAATCACTTTAATACCCTCTGGTTCATATCAGGTGAATTGTCAATTGGAGAGCCTGTGGTGGATGGCAGAAAAGAAGGATTTCCAGTTTGCTGACTTGAGGGTTTTGTTCAGACCGTATTATGCTATTGCTGAACTAATACAAGCTTATCTGTTAAATTCTCATCTGATGCTACATCAGAACTTGTGTCATATAATAAGAAAGTGCATCAATATTCAGTAAGCAAGAAACTAAGGTTATGATTGTTAAAGAAATAGTTATTGGGGGATTTTTTGGAAAATTACGCTTAATCACCTATATTAGATTAAATTACTGTTGTGTCTTTAAAGAGCTTTAACGCACGAATCAAGCCAATAATATGTGTTTGCGAATGATCCTTTTTTTTTTATAAAGGCGTGATTGTAAAAGCTATTCTTTTTTCATAAACAGGATCCCCATTTTTATTTGTACGGTACTTCAATTTCAATATATGTTACATCTACCGGATCACATGATCTAATCATGTCATTTTGAATTGCAATAATATATTGAAATATGAAAGTGAAATGTACTTGGTAGCTGATATACATATATCAAAATTGGTACTAAAATCGATACAAACTTTCTTACCCATGTTAAATTAGTTATTATTTATATTAATAAATTTATTATGCAACTTATTTTGTACAATATTTTGTTTTGTTTAGGTCAAATGAGTTATTAGTCATGTTATGGTACGTAGGTTGAATAATAAAAAACAATATATTCTAAAAAATATATATATATCATAAAACTAATAATACGTATAATAATTATAATAAAAATATATCTCGGTTTTAATATATCCGTTATATTTTTCAATTAAAATATATACGGTCTCAAGCTCTCAGTCACCAGCGAGGTTTCTATCAACAACCCCGTTTGATTCGTCTCCGTTCAAAATTGACTACATAACGCGCGCTGTTTTTTTGTTGAGAAATCAACGGCAGAAATTCCACCACAAATGTTTGGAGGCATGACCAACCGAACAGGCGTCTCCAGTTTACTTAGATATTCCAGAGGAAGTGTGAAGCTCTCCAACGAACATGGCTTCTTTTATTGGATTTTTTTCTTAAAGAAATTTAAACACAACATCACGCTTTAAATTTATTTTTATAGAGAAGCATAGAAAAGACGCAACTTAGATGCACGTCCTTTAAATTATTTTTTTCATCTCCGACAACTGATGGTATCCAACTAAGATTGAAAGATGCAAGTGCAGATTACGTCTTTCAATTCAAATTTAAAGGCCGTAAGTCTCGCTCACGCCCTTTAATTGAGCTAGCAGATAGATTTTTCATGAGCTTTCTGGATTGCATTTAAAAGTCCCGATCGAAGTGAACTATCAAAAGTTATAAACGTTTAAAGATAAAATTTTCAATTCATCAGCACAAATTTAGAAATTCTTCAGAACACGACTTATTATATATCACAAATAATTAAAATTATATTTATATTTTTAACTAAAATTTAAATATAATTTAATTATTTGTATATTTTAATAGTTAGTATTAATTAAAATTATGTTTGTATTTTTAAATACAATTTAGTTTGCTATTAATTATATTTATAATTTAGTTAGTTATATTTTTAAATATAATTTTAATTAATTTAACTATTAACATATATAAATAACTAAAGTTATATTTAAATTTTTAATTAAAAGTATAAATATAATTTTAATTATTTATTATATATAATGAATAATGGCTGAAAAAAATTTAAATCTTTGTTGATGAGCTAAATATTTGCTCTTTAAACGTTTGTTATTTTGGATAGAAAATTTTGATCGAGACATTTAAATACAAATTGAAAATTTCATGAAAAAGTCTATCCGCTAGCTTTATTGAAGGACGTAAGCTGGACTTAGACCTTCAAGTTTGAATAGAGGGGTGCAAAGTGGGTTTGCACTCTTTAATTTTGGTTGGACGCGGTCAGTTGTCGGCCACACAAAATACATTTTAAAGAGCGTGTCGAGTTTGCGTCATTCTCATGATTATTTATTAAATTGAATTTAGAATGTAATCCTTAATGTAGATAAGGGTGCAGATCTTTAAGAAAAAAAACACTTTTATTAACTCTTTCTTTCTATTTAATTAACCAATATCTGCTACTAAACTGCTTTCAAGCAGCCAGCGAGGACCAGCCTACGGAATACATAACTAGTTTCCACGTAGCGCTTACCTGGCTATGCCCAAATGCGAGGGCACCACTGTCAACATCATAAAAAAATGCCTTTGTGGGCCCACTATTCAGTGAATAAAAATCTTTCTTGGTTTTGATAAAAATAAAAAAAATCTTTCTTTTACAGCTTGCGATGCCAGCGTGCAACTGATCAGGCAAGGAAGCACAGGAAACTTGGAAGTTCGGTAAGATAACAAGAGGAAAGGATACGCATTACAATCGGTTTGAATAAAACAGATTCAGGTCAAAGCAAAGTCTGCTATTGTATGCTTTGTGCAGCCACAGTGACAGTGGCGTTACTGGCATGGAATGGCATCGGTTGTTACACAAGTATCTTACATATTATTTGGGATTTTGCGAGCCTTAATTTGGGAGGAACTTGCATTGGTGTAGTATTTTCCATCGGTTCTGTTGATTACTAAGCAAGTTAAAATAAAATTTCCAAGCAAATTAGAGGAATTCTCATTAAAGGGCGTGTTGGATGGTAAAATGATTAGCACAAGAATAACACTTTTTGGATTAGTGATTGGAAATAGTGTGAGGATAGTGTTATCTCGAAAATATGGGGAGAATGCTAACTTTTACTATTTTGGGTTAGTAAAATATTATTTGGATGATAAATTGAGAATAATGATGGAAGAAATGAATAAAACAACGAATTATATTATTTTATTTATTATTATTATTATTATTTCTTTGTTTATTATTAATTATTATTTTATTTAATATTATTATTTATTATTTTATTTAATATTATTAATTATTATTTCATATTATGATTTTTGTTACTCATTATTTTTTTAATATTAATGATTATTATTTATTTTATTATTATACACTATCAATTAATTTTTCATTATTCTTTTTAAATTTAATAATTATTAAATACTAATTATTATTTTGTTTATTATTACACATTATTAATTAATTAATTTTTATTATTTTATTTAAATTTAATATTTACTTAATATTATTTTGTATATTACTAATTATTATTCATTATTAATTAATTAATTTAAATTTAATTCTTATTTAATGGTACTTTGTATAATGAATTGCTAATTATTGTTTTATTTATAATTATGCATTATTAATAAATTAATATTTTATTATATTTAAGTTTAATATTTATTTAATATTATTTTGTATTATTAATAAGTAATATATTGTTTAATAACGTCTTCTATTATTTCACTTATTATTATTAATTTTTAATTAATTTATTATTATTATATTTAAATTTAATTTTTATTTAGTGTTACTTTGTACTATTATTAATTACTATTATATTTAATACTGATTATTATTATTTTATTTATTATTATTATTATTATCATCTTTTAATTATTTATTTTGTTTACTACCATTTTCAAGGGAGTGAAATAGAATTTTTTTTTACTAATCCAAAGGAGAGAGAAATGAGCACAATTCCACTAAACCAACAATATGTAGGTTTAGTAGAATAGCGTGTTCTTATACTGTTTTAAAATTTAGATTTGTATTTGGATCTTTTTACTTTTGAGAATAGCAAACTATTTCTAAGTTAGTGCTATTCTTATTTAATCTAAACACAGCCTATAAAATCACCAAGAACTTACCTAAAATAGTAAACTATTTTGCAGAAATTTGATTAGGGCAAATATATGCTTACTTTTAAAAATTGTAAAAAAAGTTCCCTATGAGAAATTCTCTACAGAGGGTGCTTTTACCAGATTAAAGAACATACATTTTCTTAAGACTAAGAATATTGTTTTTCTCCTTTAAAATATATAATAAATGTTTGTGTTACATGATTACCTCATAGACTGATTCAAGCTGAGAATATTATTATTCCTACTCTTTAGAATTTTTCTAAAGAAAAAAATAAACCAGAGACAGATGTATTTAGAGGTGTCAATGGGTCGGGTTATATTATTTTATTATTATTATTGATCTGACCCGAACCTGACCCGATTAAATTCGGGTAAAAAAATATTAATCCATATCCGACCAGATCTGGTCACGGGTCGACCCGACCCGACCGTGTAAAATAATTAAATATTTATTAATAATTTTTATTTAATTTTAAGAAATTAAATATTGATTAATTTATAATTAATCTTAATTAGTATATAATTAATGTAGATTTAAGTTTTAATTAGTACTAAATTATAAAATTATTTCAAAAATCATAATTAATCGGGTTGGGTTGACTTGAAACTGACCCGATTCGGGTCAAAAAATTAAACCCATACTCGACCCATTTATGTTCAAATCATGTCGGATCGGGTCGGATTCGGATTCGGATCGGATCAGACTCGACATTTAAATTTAATTCTTATTTAATGTTACTTTGTACTATTATTAATTACTATTATATTTAATACTGATTATTATTATTTTATTTATTATTATTATTATTATTATCTTTTGTTTACTATCATTTTGAAGGGAGTGAAATAATTTTTTTTTTACTAATCCAATGCAAAGGAGAGAGAAATGAACACAATTCTACTAAACCAATAATTTATAGGTTTAGTAGAATAGCGGTGTTCTAAAATTTAGATGTTTTTACTTTTGAGAATAGCAAACTATTTCTAAGTTAGTGCTATTCTTGTAATCTAAACACAGCCTAAAAAATCACCAGTAACTTACCTAAAATAGTAAACTATTTTGCAGAAATTTGATTAGGGAAAATATATGCTTACTTTTAAAAATTGTAAAAAAAGTCCCCTCTGAGAAATTCTCTACAGAGGGTGCCTTTACCAGATTAAAGAACATATATTTTCTTAAGGCTAAGAATATTGTTTTTCTCCTTTAAAATATATAATAAATGTTTGTGTTACATGATTACTTCAGAGACTGATTCAAGCTGAGAATATTATTATTCCTGTTCTTTAGAATTTTTCTAAAGAAAAAAATAAACCAGAGACAGATGTATTTAGAGGTGTCAATGGGTCGGATTATATTATTTTATTATTATTTTTGATCCGAACCGAACCCGACCCGATTAAATTCGGGTCAAAAAATATTAATCCATATCCGACCCGATCGGGTCACGGGTCGACCCGACCCGACTCGTGTAAAATAATTAAAGATTTATTAATTATTTTTATATAGTTTTAAGAAATGAAATATTGATTAATTTGTAATTAATCTTAATTAGTATATTATTAATGTAGATTTAAGTTTTAATTAGTACTAAATCATAAAATTATTTCAAAAATCATAATTAATCGGGTTGGGTTGACCCGAACCCGACCCGATTCGGGTCAAAAAATTAAACCCATATCCGACCAACTTATGTTCAGATCATGTTGAATCAGATCGGATCGGAACAGATTAACCCGTCGGGTTGGATCGATAATTGACACCCGTAGAATGTATTTGTGTAAGGTGGATGTTTGCCTATCAAAAGGCGCGAGCACTTTAATAATT
Source organism: Schoenoplectus triqueter (assembly GCA_964058805.1). Taxonomy (NCBI): domain Eukaryota; kingdom Viridiplantae; phylum Streptophyta; class Magnoliopsida; order Poales; family Cyperaceae; genus Schoenoplectus; species Schoenoplectus triqueter. The sequence goes on along the minus strand of CAXKVV010000274.1, from coordinate 13,890 downwards.
TTTTTTACCGTAAATTTGCGAAAAATGATTGTTTCCGAAAACCTTGAACTCTTGAAGGACGATAACAGTATTTTAAATATATTTAAGCTTGCTGTAAAGGCAAAAAAAAAGAAAGCCAGATCTGTTGTGGAAACTAGTTCTTGCTTAACAATGTCGCTAGATCCGTGTAGAGTGAAAAAATCGCAATTTGTACGATAGAAGTTGATTGAGATTTTGAGACTAACTCTATGTGTAGCTTAAAGAATCGAAATTTATAATCCCATTTTATGCGACGAAAGGATAGTTTTGCCGAGCAAATTATAGCAGTGAATCTTCTTGCAATTAATTGATCAGTAATGTTGTTCCGACAAAAAAAAATTGCTATATATCATATATCAGGAACAAAGTTGTTTAAGTTTTTTTTAAAGATAAAATTGATATTATAAAAATGTCTTTTTTTCTCTTAACTTCGGTATGAATTTTAGAAAATATTAGATTTTTTTGTAATAATAAATCAAATTCTTTGAAAAACATGTACTTGGAATTGCTTCATAGACACACTGAGGATAGTAGGACACAATGCGCGAGTTCTTCTGATTAAATTCTCTAAACAGAATTTAATCATTTAAATCAACACCTTGCTTCTCAACTCCCCCCCCCCCCCTCTTGCCTGTAACAAGTTTTCTTCATTTCTTCAATAAAATATTAAAGTAGGTATTTATCCTACTTATTTAAAAAAAATCACATTTTGCTCCGTTTTTTTTAATTTATTAATGTTGACGGCTATATATTTTGTGAGATGGGAATTTTGAAAATTTCCTTAAGAATTACACGACATATAAAATGGTCAATTCAACCATTTCTTTTGTTTTTAACCAATTGTAACGAGACTTGTTAAATTTGTTTGTCAATGCTCTCTCACAAATAATTAAAATATGTCAATGGTACATGGTCCCGAAGCAAAAGGCATAGAAAATCCAAAGCTGAGAAGCCGGGCTCCCTACCGATTCCGAATAGCAAACTTCGGATGGAATGGATTATACAAAGGAGTTCAGAACACAACGCAGAAACGCCTCTCCAGTGTCCAACGTGGGTCCCATCTCCAGTATTTATTATCATGTGCCCCATTTATTGTGCGAGTAAAGGAGACTTCTTTCAAATTCCCTCTCTCGCTCCACCCCCATTCCTCTCCGATTGCCTGATCTCTGTCTCTCTCACTCTCTCTAGAACAATAACCCCATTTGGGTTGATTTGAGATCCCGCAACGGTGTTGAGAGGAGACATGGCGGTGGCTCCTCTTCCTTCGGAGAGGAAGCATTGGTGGTTAACCAATAGAAAGGTGGGTTCTCTCCCTCTCTCTCTTTCTCACGTTTACACACACAAGCAGATATCTTGTGGTTTCGTTTATCTTCTTTTTGTTTTTGTTTTTGTTTTTTTGGCAATGCTGAAAATCGGAACATCTTTCTTTTTTGGGTTAGGCAAGGAATACAGGGTTTCTTGTTCTATGGTTTTGTCCATAGAACACTGCTTGTTTTTACAATAGTCTAGCATTGATTTTACTCAAAACCCCATTCAATAATTCCCTTTGTCCTTCTAGTTAATAGAAAAAAGAGTTTCACATTCAAATCTTCTACCGGTCTTTTTGTCCTTTTGAAGGAATTCACAATCAAGTTTTAGGCCAAATTTGGTTTTCTGTACAGTGTTAAAACAGAAAACCTATTTCCATGTCTCATTTTTAGAAGAAACCTTACTCTCTTTTGTACCGTTTCATGTCAAAATGATTCTATGTGCCTTCCCATTTATATTCTACTATGCAACTCATGTCTAAATGATGCAATGCTTCCCTCCATTTCAGGTGGTTGAGCGGTACCTCCGTGAAGCCCGTGCCCTAATATCAACCCACAACCAATCTGATGCATTTGCCGCGCTTAACCGAATCGAATCGGCTCTTTCCCTCTCGCCTCGGTTTGAGGCGGCGCTTGAGCTCAAGGCTCGATCCCTTCTAATTCTTCGTCGGTACAAAGACATTGCCGACTTGCTACAAGACTACATTCCCAGTTGTTACAAATCAGAGGAGGATTCATTGTGGGGATCATCGGGCAGTGGGTTAGCCTTGTCAGGTGGAGGTGGTTCTGGAGATTTGGCTGCCATTGGCCGGGCCAAATTGTTGTCCCCTGGTCGGGAGCGATCGTCCGATTTGAATGGCAGCCGGTCATTTCGGTGCTTCTCCGTATCGGATTTGAAGCGCCGGGTTCTTGCTGGTATTTCACGCAATGGCGAGAAGGATGGCATGTGGAGGTAAATATTTTTGCCTAGTCCCTGACAAGTTTTATATTTGTCACATTAACCCTTTGTGTTAATGACTTGGCATATGGTTGTGAAAAGTTAAGGTACTTGTTACAAGGGAACGGACAAGATGTCTACATAGAGGTGTTATTTCTTCTAATAAACAGAAGATTCAATTTATTTGAATGGAACAAAATTAACTGTAGTGCGTATTGGTTTTTCGTCATGCTAGGTTGTCTACTGTTTTTCCTTTTCTTTTGTTCTTAACTTAATAAATGGATTAGGTTTTTGCTTGGCTGTCATGAATGACTTTGTCAAATGCGCCTAATTAAGCGAGAGAACTTTCTCGCTTTGGAATAATAAGGAAAATTAAATTAAACGGAATTTTGATTTTGGGTAAGAGTGTGATGCAAACAAGTGAATTATTTTCACATTCCTTTTTAGTTGAATGCTCTTGAGCAGTAGCAATTCAAATTTAATCAAGTTCAAGGGAGTATATGTTAAAATGCAAAATAATACTTAAAACTGTTTAAGCAGAATAGATTAGGTACGGAGTAGAACGCATAGGTTCTCCTGGATTTCCTGTACAAAAAAGCAAGAAAAGTAGTGTAATAACACTGCAAAAGTTAAGCAGTCTGAAGTTACCATTATGCCCCTGACCGTACCCTTCCCAGTAGGCGTCCAGCTCGTCCGGTTTAGGTGAACAGCTTGCTTGTTACTCGTCCCATCCATTCTTGCCTTTTGTCTGATCTACGCTTTACTTTTTCTCTTTTTTTAATGCATTCACATTCATATTTACTCTTTCCCGGAATCAGTGCAGATTTTTTCTGTTTGTATTTTTTTTACTGTTGGTTTTCTCATCTGTTTTAATAATTGAAGTAATATTTAATCCACCCTATTTTTTAATCGAATGAACTTATTTCATTTTTTGTTATTCTGAATTCTTAGCTAAAATATTTCATAACCTGTCTGGCATTGGTTCTTTATTATCTTATTTATTTTTGTGTTCTGCTAATTCATGGTTGTTTTTGGATGTTGTGATGTAGGTACTTGATACTAGGAGAGGCATGCAGTCATCTAGGCCTCATGGATGATGCTATGGTTCTTCTACAAACTGCACGCCGACTCGCATCGGCAGCATTTCGCCGGGAAAGCAACTGCCTGTCTGATGACAGCTTCTCGCCCTCTTCAATTCCTCTCCCTCCCTCCAATTCCAACCAAAACTCGAACATGAGAACCCAATCAGCATCCCAACAACAATTCGAGCCAGAACCCGCTACACAGCTACTCGCTCATGTAAAGCTCCTCCTTCGCCGCCGGGCAGCTGCACATGCTGCTCTTGAGGCTGGATTGCATTCAGAATCAGTGCGTCACTTCTCAAAGATCATTGACAGCCGCTGTGGTGTTCCTGTGCCTTTTGCGGCTGCCTGTCTTGTTGGTCGTGCTGCAGCTAACCGTGCAGCTGGTCGTCTGGCAGATGCCATCTCAGATTGCAACCGTGCTCTTGCTTTAGATCCGTCTTCTATACCTGCTTTGCGAACACGTGCTGCCTTGTTTGAGGCGCTTCATGCATTGCCAGATTGTCTTTATGATTTGGATCACCTAAAGCTTTTGTACGACTCAATTTTGCGTGATGGGAAGCTACCTGGCCCACCGTGGCGGTGGCCCAATCAAGATGTTCGTCTCCAAGAAATTCCCATGAGTTTACGTGCGCTCACGTCAAGAATTCAAGAGCTACGTGGGCGAATTGCTTCTGGTGAAGGAAGTAATCTGGATTACTACGCCCTTCTTGGGGTTCGACATGGTTGTACACGATCTGAATTGGAGCGGGCACATCTGTTGCTCTCCTTGAAGTACAAGCCTGAGAAGGCCATTGGATTTGCTGACCGTTTAGAAATCGTGGATGAGTACCGAGATTTGGATGCAGTACGGGACCAGGCAAAAATGTCGGCCTCGATTCTTTATAGGATGCTTCAGAAGGGATACTTGTGTATATTGGCTGTAATATCAGCTGAAGAGGAGGCAGAGAAACGAAGAGCAATGGAAGCTGTGCAGGCAGCATTGACCAATTCAAAGGTGGAAAATCCTGTTATGATTGCGAAGGAGCGTAATTGTGGTGTTATTGAGACGACTAAAGAAAAACCGGTTGTTTCAAACGTTGTTACTACAGCTGTCACGTCTGTGCCGCCGGTGCATCAGGGGGTGTTCTGTCGGGACTTGGCAGTAGTTGGGAGCCTTTTGTCTCGGGCTATCCCGGTGAAGTATGAGGCACTGAGCTGCTGATGTGGAGATAATTGAAGTGGGAGAGTGCTGGGAGGTTCAAGACGGGAGATGTGTAATAATGTACAGGGTCGGGATGGAATGCTTGTGGTGAATTTTGGAGTACGCGTAGAATATTACGGCCTTTGGTGTTATATTTTCTATTCTTTTCTTTTCTTTTTTGCCTTTTTTTTTCTGGGGTTACAATGAGGTACAGTTCTCTACTGATTAGATGTAGTTATCGGTTTTCACTGCACTTCTGGTAAGTTCTTTACTGTACGGGCTCTCTGTATGTGTACAGATTTTAGTTCATGCTTCTATGATATTTTTCTATTTTGCACATGATTACACTTTTTCTTCTTCATTGTTTGCTGTGAGCCACGCGACCTTTTTTACTGGCAAACATTGTTCCATATTAATTGCCAAGTCTTGCAGTATTACATGATTTACTTTTTCCTGAAAAGAAAGGAAACCATTTTTCAGACTCAACACAGGCAAATAGTGGAAAGAGCGAATAGGATAGGAACGGCCCAAATTTGGGAAGAATAATTTTCTAATATCATATGATCTGATTTTTTCGGTGGTTGTTAATTTGTTATTCAACTTTTAATTTTTTTTATGTTACCCATGAACTGACAATATATCCAGAAAATGGAAACATGCATTACCCTGCTAGATTCTCAAAAGTGTCAACAGACTGCCATGTGATTTAGTGAGTTGTTTTCTGCCATTTTCTGGCATTTGATGATCATGACATCTATGACGCATTATTGTTAATTATTTTATGCATCTCTGACTGGGGTTTTGCGCTATCGCTAAAACAAAAGATGATATATTAGCGCGTGACTAGCAACTGCCCTGATCTCCACTATTTTTATGCCTAGAAGTACTGTTAAATAATAGTAATACCAGAGCCTTAATAGTGATTATTTCTTTACTGTGAAGATTCTCTGTGGCGCCTTCTGTTCAACTCTCATGCACCAAACTTGTATTTTGGATGGGGTGAAAAATAGAATTAACTTGGGTAAGCAACTATTCTCAGTTGCAATTCCATGTTTGGTCGAGTAGATGACTACTTAAAATCATTGGGTTAGTAACTATTTTACAAAACGAATCAAAAGTCGGTTTTAACCGCTATTCCAAATTCTTGGGTTAGTGAATAGTGACTTCAATTTTATGCATTTCAACTTGAAGTTACATTGCCAACCGTGCACTGAATCGAAAATAGTATTTTGGTATTTATATGTCATACTAAGCAATTTCATAATTTGAAAAATATAATAGTATTGCACTGATTCGGTATAAAGTAAGCGTGTTCGTATTCTCATCAAGACATGAGTTTTAATTAAGAAATCAGTTGAATCAGCTTCGAGCAGCAAATTCAAACTATTGAAAAACTATCTATTTCGTTGTCGATGTATTTAAATGCTAAAATTGACAATTTTCTATTTAATTTGTGCAAGTCAAGCGGGCAAAACTGAAATGAATACATAATAACTTATAAACTTTCAACTTTTTGACCGCTTGATTTTATACTAAATAAATTTATTTATTTTCTTCAAATTTGTAACGAAAATTAAATTAACACGTTGGCCGCCCATATTTATTGCGGAAAAGAGTAGAAATTGACAAACTCTTAGATCAATTGGATATAAGTGAACGGTTCTAATTCCAATTTTCATTGTAGGGTAGGTTATATTCATGACACCGATTATTTGGTTATTAAAACAATAAAGTCAGAATATAAATGTGTACTAAATCAGCTCAGGCTTTATCGGGACCTGATTAATGACCAAAAACATATCTCAATTTCACTAAATTTTGGTATACATTATATCTAAGCTAAAATAATTTACTATTTTATTTTCAAAATTATTATTTTCTTTTTCATTGTTCTTATCATCTCATGTAAGTATTGTTATGGATAATTATTGTTGTTATTATCCTAATTATGTAGTAGGTTGTTTAATCAGAAACAATGGCCATACCATTAGTTATAAAGGTTGTGGCAGGATATTTCTTGGTCCCAACTCCCAAACGACAAATTACCTTGAAGTGCAACAAGTCAACCACAAATTCGATTAATTGGCCAACAAATTATTTGTTGTTTTGTCAAAAGTGACTAATTGGTATAATGTTCAAAATTTCGAATTTTTTTTTCTGATTTCTGACTTGCTTTAACATGCAGAAGTTCTTATTGCGCAAGAACTCATGATTCCCCCCCTTTTCTTTAGATTATTCGAAATACTTATGATTTTGACTTTGTTTTTATCACATTTGCTTGATGAAACTGTAAGGATAAAACATCTTACTGTATAAAACAATTATATTCTATTGAACTAATTGTGCTTCTTTTAATGAATTACGTAATTTTTATGTCACTAGATTAACCGAATATGTATTTTATAGTATAATGATAAGTCAATTCACAGCGCTATAAAAAACAGGTGTCAAAACATAATTTTGTGTTTGCAGTGCTGGTAAATATATCGCTTTCCGTTAGTTTACCACGAGACATGTTATCTCAATTTTGACCGTTAGATCAAGATGAACGGCTCAGATCAATACAGTTTGGATTTAGAGGGTCTCTTCTAAAATAAATCTTATCCATTTGATTTTAATATAACAGTCAAAATTGAAATAAGAGGACATTATTTTCCTATTTGAAATAACACCGTTCAGCACCATACTATGCCAAATGACAACCAAGTACCTGTACGATATAACGAGAATTTTCTCATTTAAAGACAATCGTTCCTTGCAATTAATTTTAGAAAATGTCTGAAGAAATTAATCTTAATACTATAAATAAAAGGATCACTTTCCAAAATTTTGACAACACCACAAAACTGAAATAACAGATCTTGTTTTTCTATTTAAAATAATAGTGGATTTTATTCCGTCTAGCACCATATTATGGGTGTAAATTCAATCCATTCGATCCGACCAACCTGATTAACCGTCTGAAAAATTCAGATTAATTATTTTATGTTTGGGTATGAATAAAATTTTAAGCAACCTAGCAAGTATAGTTTGGTTATGGGTTTAATGAAAAATGTTGAATAAAATCTGGCCCGACCATTTTACAATATATTCTTTGAAATAATTTATTCTTTCTCTAACTCTAATAATAATTTTATTATAGAATTAATCAAATAATGTGATATTTTATTAAGTTTTAAAATTTTTAATTGAAACTTATTTTGTTTTTATTTTTAGTGAGTATATTTTGATTGTTTTGTTGTATTTTTTTTATTATGACTCACTTTTACATATATTTTTTACAATAACTTTTTTAGAATGAAATCCATGAATCCGTAATATCCGACCGTATAAGTTGAAATCTGAATTGAATGTTTTTCATTATTTAATTGATTGGTTACGTATTGAAATTGATGGATACAACTAGACTATGACAACACGGATTGAAAATTTATGAGAAACCCGACTCATTTACACCCCTAAACCATATTATGCAAAATGACAACCAACTACCAGTACAGTATGACGAGATTTTTCTCATTTAAAGACAATTGTTCCTCGCAATTAATTTTAGAAAATGTCTGAAAATATTGTTCTTATTTCTACAAATACAAGGTTCACTTCCCAAAATTTTGACAGCACTTCAAAAATTGGCGCCATTTTTTTGAATCCAACCATTCAACCAACAGCAGGAAACGACCATCAATTCAGTGCTCTCTTTTGGCTAGTTGACATGATTTCCTAGTTGTTCAATCAATAGACCCGGCCAATTCCTTGCTTTGGATTCTGTATAAATATAAGCACTATTGCCTTTTTCTTTGCTCTGTTGTGGGTAACGTGACATCAGCATAAATATTTTCTTCTTTTTGTTTTTTTATCTCTTGGGCGTATACTGGTTCTCACTTCTCAGTCGCCACTTGCTGTGCCAGATCAGGCTCTGAGACACTTGCAGGCTGTGTTCATTTCCTCTGCAATTAACCAAGACCCACTTTTTATTGAAGTGGTTGGATCAACTTCACCCAATGAGAAAAATCATATTTATTTGGATATTATGCAAATGGAAACAACTTGCTGCAGTATTTATGCACTACTAGATGCTTTTTAGTTGCACCTAATTGGATATGCGTCATTTTCTATCCCATGCCACCATCAAGGCGTTTTTTGTATATTTTTTACGCTCCTCAAATCATTAAATTCAGACGCAGTTATACATGTTAATGCTAGATGTGTGATATTCTGACTGTAACATTGAAAAAAATGTGTAAGATCTTGTGCTAATATTCCCTATAGAATAAATGTGATTGAGTGCCCAATTTTGAATTTCGCATCCATTGACATTATTTTAAGATATCACTATATCGGTGTGTAGTGTGAAAATCGTGCTTTCATGCAATTTGAAAGATTCTAGTGGAACCGAGGAATGAAATATTGAAGAGGCATTCTCATTAGCTCGCTTAATTGTTTGGATTAGACAAAAACAGGTAATCAAGTTGGTATAAACTAATAGGTTTTAGTTAAGTATCTGGTAGTAGGGGCATTAATTTTGAGACAACCGAGTTCAAACAACCATTTAGGAGATATTAGTTAAGTTCTGACAATAATCATGTGCGTCCCACGTGAATTAATTACATGAGTTTAAGGATTATTTGAATGATTAGAGCACAGAGCACTTAAAACGATGAATATTGCTTGTCTCACACCCCAATATTTAATTAAAGCCTTTTGGTATGGAATATGGATACTCTTCAAATTAACATCAATTTGTTCTAGGGATTTTCTATTTTTTTCTTTAAAAAAAGTTGTTCTAGCTAGAGCTTGAAATGTTAATTAACTCACCAACTCAACAATAAATGAAGAGTGATTCAAAAATTGGTAGTCATCGTTGATATTAATTTGATTTGATGTGAAATAATTAAGAAGCCATAACGAACATGCATAAAAAGATAATGAATGATTCTTCTTTATCCAAGGGAGAAGTAAAATTTGTTATTTAAGATCGCAAAAGGAAAAAAATAATTTAGAAACTGGACATCTCCACTAGAGTTTTAAAAAAACCCGCCGATCTAACCCGTCTCGGACCGATCCGTGCCCACGGACCGGACCAGACCTAAACTCGTGCCCGACCTGTCCCCTACCATGGTTCGGTCCAAAAAGTGATATTGTTTTGTCTTTACCCAAAACTGGCCCATGTGGACCTGTGGAACAGACCCCCAACCCGGACCGCCCCCTCGCCTCCCCCAAACCCGGACCAGTTGGCAAATAAAAATTATTATTTAAAAAATTATGATAAATTTATTTTCCAATTTTTATAATTTTCTAGAATTTTTTAATTTTTTTGTGATTTTTTAAATTTGTAAAAGAAAAAAAAACCGTACTTCGCGGAATAGACCGGATCGTGTCCGACCCGTTGGAGTCTGGCCCCTGGGGGCCAACGGTGGGTCGGATTGGATTTTTCCAAATTTAGCTCGTCTAGATCCGCCCCGTATAAACCGTAATGGACAGTGGATTGTGCCGACCCGTGACCCGACCCGTTTGCATAACACTAATCTCCACTAGGACCACAATATCGGCGCAGCTGTATACCTCTTATCAGTAACTGGGTAAGCGGGGAAAAATATCATAGAGACTGCCGCATTATGTCAAATAAAATGTTACACGTGGGGATCAAGTAACAAATTAAACTGATATTCTTTAGAATTGTTATAATAAATTTATAATTTGAAAATATGACAAAATCAGTGTTTTTTTTTGTGATCGGTCCATGATGAACCCTAGCCGCGACCTCAACAAATTTGAATCATTTTCAAAAAAAAAAATGAGCAAGACAAAATATCAGAAAAAAGGAATATATAAGTAATCAACTACGCAAGGAGTGAACTTTTATGAAAACACATGTGGGGGACAAGCTACAAGCTGGAGCAGCCTTATCGTGCCGAACCAGTAGGAGGCAACTCAATTCATTAATATTGAAAATTTGAATTCGAACTTAATTATTGTTAGTATTTTAGAATATGAGGCAGGAGGCAACTATGAGGGCACTACTGGATACAAACCGCTTAGAATTTTCAATAGAATATCTAAATTCCGAACTTACCACAGGACACAGAAAGAAAATAGAAAATAAACATTGGATACCATATTGGCATTAAATGAATACAAGAGCAGCTCATGACGAGCTGGTTTTTGTAGACTGACACCTACGGTTTAATAGTTCGGATAAGGTAAAGCCATGTTTCTTCATTGTTGTTTGTTCGAACTTTTCTAAATTTTTTTGACCAAGAAATAAAAAAATATATATTTAGGTTCAATGTTTTGCGCAAATGCACTGTTTACAGTTTTAATAGTTGTTTTTTTAGAAGGAACGTAGAATCTATACATATATGTTAGGCCAACCTTTTTTTTAAGCAGCATGTGATCAGGCTATCATTGACAGAAAATAGCAGCGCCCTAATAAAAAGTGTTGGATAAGTTTAATAAAGATTAAATATATCACACATTGTACACCATCGCAAAATATTTTTGTAAGTTTAAAAGAAAAAGTTTTAGTTACATGATTTCATACCTTGTACTCATAAATATATTTAGCTATTCTATATCTCACAATTTTTGCCCAAATGTTCTTGTCACCTATTATTAACAGTACAAAAATCTTCTCCTCACAAAAAAAAGGTACAAAATCCCTATATATTTGTTCTTGTATTGTCTCTGTTTAAGAATTATTAAGGTAATGATTTGTTTTTAAATTTTTGAGTAAAGCAGGTTTAGATATTTGATGAAATCAACTGCAAGTTATATCTATTAAAAAATATATATACTCAGAAAAGCAAAATAAAATAAATGAGTTACAATCGATTTTATTATTTTTATGGCAGTGTCTTAACAATCATTCAACAGCCAACCAAGAGATGCCATCTTTCTCCAATTGACTTTGCTATGATAATGGAGCCTAAGTTACTCATCAACTTGTTCTTGTTTATATTGTAATTATTTGCAATTAATTGGTGGTACTCTTTCCAATGTAGCTCCCAGTAAATTAGGGGTCAATTTAATATGTAATCATAAGTTTTGGAATCAACACTAGAAGTCCAGCTTGACCATGTTTACTGTTAGCGATATGCGTGCAATTCGAAAACACGCAGGCTTCGTCATGTTTCCCTTTGTTTCAAGTTTTTACTGTTATCATCAGTGATTAAGTTTAAGTTATCAGTGATAAAGTTTAAGTTTGAATGAACATTAGAGGGGACCAGTAAACATTTATAATAGTTCACGGTACAAGTAGGGGCGTCAATGGTCGAGTAAGTTTGTCATCATTATTTTATTATTATTTTTAATTCAATTAAATTCATTTAAAATTGAGTCAACATTTATTTCATCCCATCTGATCCAAACGGGTTACAGACGTTCCGAATGAATAAAATAATTAAAATAACTTAATTATTTTAAGTAATTTAATATTAGTTAATATATATAATTAATCTCAATTAATGTATATATAAGTTTTAATTAACGTTAAATTATAAAATAATTAAAAAAACACAATTAAACTGGTTGGATCTAAGTACGAACCATGACGAGTTAAAAAAATCATGATCCATATCTAATTCATTTATTCTTAATCGTTTCAGATCATAGGTTTAGATCAAATCACATTGGATTGACTCAGCAAATGAGAAGGGATCAGTTGACAATGGGTTATTTTGATAACTTTGACAATGAATCTTTAAAAAAATATAAAAAATCTTAAAAATAGAAATTTTTTATAGATGTGTTATTCTATCTTTAGGTTGATGGTCATTAAAATTTCATGAAATTTCATTATCGTTTGATAGTCCATCAAAAACCATTAAATTTTCATATAATTTACAATAGTTTCAATTTAATGATCTTTGATGGACTATTAAACGAAAATGAAATTAAATAAAATTTGAATGATCATCAATCTAAATCTATAATAACATATGTATAAATTTTTTTCTATTTTTTCTATTTTTTTTGTATTTTTTTTAAAGATCTATTGTCAAATTTATCAAAATAACCCATTATCAACTCATCCCTTCTCTTAGATAATTTACTGCAGTTTGATGAGTTGTTAAATACAATTTTACGTATACTAACAAGCACTGGATAAAAAAGAGTATATTTGTATAGTAAGCACACACTAACAGGTTGGCATGTTTTTAAATATTGTAATAAATTAGCTACCAAAAAAATATTGTAACACTTTACCTAGGGCTGTCAATGGATATCCATAATTCGAAAATCCGATCTGAATCCACACAAATGAATTCACATATGTATCCTTAAAATATATTCGTTAATTTATTGGATCCATATATAGATTCTAGAAAATGATCAATCTAACATAATGGATTCGTATTTGAATCTTATAAGATTCGAATTTGAATCCGCTATGAATTTGATAAATAAATAAAATTATATTATATGTCAATTAAAAAAATAGACAAGTTTAATTTAGTTTAAATTGAAGAGCAATATTTATGTTTCACTCTGTGTTGATTCATAAAGTTGAATAGTACTTATTGTATTGATTAGATAGATTTTATTACGTTTCTGATTGGAAAAATAATTTTAAGATTGTTGTAATAGCAAATAAGGAATATGATTGTTGTGACGTTTGAAATAATTTCAAGATAACATGATAATTATTTTCTCTTGTCATATATTAATCATGTTATTTTTAATATTATTATAATATAAAATCCGAATACGATCTGAAATCCACTATAAGAGCAAAAATGAATTCACATTTGAATTCTTAAAATTTTATTGGATACGGATCCGCATATAGATCTTATGAATTTTTAATGGATTCATATTTTCATCTTGCGCGATCCGATTCGAATTGACCCACAGCCCTAAGAGCATCCGCATCCCATTGTCAAATTGACTGTCAAATCTCATTTGACAATTGTCATTTAAATTTCAAGGATGCAGAGACTAGGCAAAATTAGACAATTGTCTAAATTTGACAGTCCATTTGATAAGCTACGTCAGCGTAGGAGCAGAAAATTAATTATGAAAGTGTCATTTTGACAATTTCATTCTATTCAGGGATGTCACTCTTAAAATGAATTGTCAATTTAATGATGTGGCATAAAAAAATAATTTTGACAATCGGCACCGATGCGGATGCTCTAACTTTACCTATTCATTTTTCCGAGTAAAAGTATCTGTAGCTCCGATAAATGATATACACCGCACTCCGCATTTCGTACAACGATTTTTAACAAATGACAACGCCTGAAATAGTGAAATGTACGGAGACGCCGGTTGTTTTAATTTAGTCATTTGACGTAAATATTTTTTTTAGTACAGATAAGAATGTAGCGTCTATTTTTGGAAAGTTTATTGATAAAATAGTTT
>CAXKVV010000273.1:0-35904 GCA_964058805.1 Schoenoplectus triqueter | reverse complement strand
CATAAAGCAAAATCTATAACTTGAGGGAGTCAACATATAGCAGATAGTTGATCCGTAACCTTTTTTGGATAAAAATTATGATTAGAGTTGCAAACGAATTAAATTTTGTTGAACACATTAGTATTAATACTAATTTGATTGAAAATTATTTCGAATTAAATCGAATGCGAGCTAAATCAAACTCGAGTTAAATCGAACTAGAACTAAAATTGAACTCTAAGCGAATTTAATTATTTTAATTTGTATATTTATTTTCATATTATCATAAATAATTAGAGATAAAATAATTAATATTTTGTTAGTTTTATATTAAAATTTGAAAAAAATTAACTAATATTTATTATTTTAATAATAATTTAATAATATCTTATCAATTTTATAATAAAATAATTATATTATTATATATATCATTGTCTAAATAATTAAAAATATATGTAAATAACTACATATCAAATTATTATGAATCAAACTCTAGCTAATTCATTAAAAAAATTATTGAACTGGACTCAAATTGAACTAATAAAAAAATCTAATTAAAACAAATTAAACTCAAACTAAAATCGAATAAAACACCCAACTTTTTATTGCAGTTCTAGTTACGACTGAGAGTTCTACTCGTTGATTTTACATAGAGGTGGCAGAACCCGACCCGACCCGACAAACCCGCCCGACCCGCCCGGACCCGAACCCGACCCGATTTTTTAAGAAAGTCAAACTGACCCGACCCGATCCGAACCCGACCTGACCCGACCCGACCCGAGATCAAATGGCCTTCAATCCAATCGAAATCTATCAACGATCTGAAAAAACACAACATGTAAATTGACCCGACCCGCCCGACCCGGACCCGAACCCGACCCGACCCGCCCGATTGCCACCTCTAATTTTACACATGATATGATTAAAGTTGATACTTTTGCTGTCTTATTAATCTGGGCTGGGTCCGTATTTTCAGTTTGGGTATGTTTAGCATGATTGGAATTATTATAGAATGATATTAGACCTATCATAGTTCTCCTGTTTTGACTTGGGAATTGGCACCTCGGCGCTTCTATTTCCAGATGAATCGGAGTCGCCCTTCGGCTTTCATCGAACCAATGCTATGAAAATGAACCGTTACTGAAAGCAAGAAATACGACACACTGCGTGCTATGATGTTACCTGATGCTCCGATTACTCCAACCCGTTTCTCGCCTGGCTTATTCATCCCAAGCAGCACGCCAACTGCTCGACGAAATACCTCCGAGGACACTTTGCTCCATTCTATCCAGCCCCATCGCCTTCTCCAAATGCATAGCCTTACACCTCAGCTCCCCACCCGCCATTTTCCAACTCCACGCCTTATCCGTGACCTCGGGCTTATTCTCTCAAATTCCCGTCTCCAATTCCCTCATAAACGCCTATCGCAGAGCAGGTTATTCCTCGATCGCTTTAGAGTTGTTCCTGGTCTCCCCCAATCGTGACACGGTTTCATGGAATATCATCATCTCCGGCTTCACTTGTGTAGTTCGTGTCATGAAGTTCATCTTGCAAATGCTTCGGGCTGGTTTTCCCTTAGATGCTACCACTATCAGCACCATTCTTTCATTCTCATCCAATTCTTCTGATTTTTTGTCAGGCTTTCAAATCCATTCTCTTGCTTATATATCCGGGCATGCTTCGCACACTGTTGTGGGAAATGCACTTATTACATTTTATTCTAGGAGTGGATTTATGGATGATGCCCAGAAGATGTTTGATGAAATGCTCGTAAGAGATACCGTCTCTTGGAATGCATTTATATATGCGCTAGCCGAAGAAGGTAATAACGGGTCTGAGGTGATCCCGTTGTTTCTACGGATGTTAAAGGAGGATCGAGTATGTCCCAATAAAACAACAATCGCTACTGTCATGCCCTTTTGTGGGTCCATTAAGTTAGGAGCCCAATTACATTGCTTATCCTCCAAAATCGGTGTCGATGGGGATACATTGGTATGTAATGTCCTGATGTCCATGTATTACATGAATGGTGCACGTGATTATGTGAGAAATGTTTTTAGTGGCATGAAATTAAGAGATGTTTTTTCATGGACCAGCATGATATCTATCTATCCAAATGATGCAGTTTCTTTGTTTAATGAAATGAGGCAAGATGAGGTCATGCCAAATGATGTCACATTGGTGGCATTGCTCTCTGCTATACCACACAACTATTCAATGCATGAAGGTGGTATGGTACATGCTATTTGCTACAGATTTGGACTGCTGTTCAAAGTTAATGTGTTGAATAGCCTTATAACTATGTATGCAAGATTGGGTTCCATGTGTCATGCAAAAATGGTGTTTGATGATATGCCCGTGAGGAATATAATATCTTGGAATGCATTAATATCAGGTTACCAGAAAAATGGTTTACGCGAAGAAATGCTTCAAATATTTTCTTCGTTAGTCTTACACTTGGAACCGGATCAATACACATTTGGTAGTGTTCTTAGTTCAATCTCAACTGGAGATATGGTATCTTTGGTTTTTGGTAGATTGTGTCATTGTTACTTATATAAACTAGGGTCAAACACCGATGAATTTGTATCAGGTGCATTAATTGACATGTATGCTAAGCAAGGCAGTTTAGAAGATTCTGACAAGGCATTTAATGAAATTATCAACAGAAGCATTGTTAGCTGGACTGCTACAATTTCTGCTCACTCGAAGCATGGTAACTATGCCAGAGTTTTTAATCTTTTTGAAAATATGATAAATTCCAAAATAGCCCCTGATGGAATCACTCTGCTTGCGGTACTTATGGCATGCGGGTCAACGGGAGATGCCATTACAGGAAAAATAATATTCGACTCAATTTATAATGTTTATAAAGTTGAGCCATGGCCAGAACATTATTCTTGCATGGTTGACATGTTAGGCAAGGCAGGAAGACTCGAAGAAGCTGAGAATTTGGTTAAACTTATGCCATG
The DNA here is from genome assembly GCA_964058805.1 of Schoenoplectus triqueter. Classification (NCBI taxonomy): domain Eukaryota; kingdom Viridiplantae; phylum Streptophyta; class Magnoliopsida; order Poales; family Cyperaceae; genus Schoenoplectus; species Schoenoplectus triqueter. The sequence continues at coordinate 32,953 of CAXKVV010000273.1, read as the reverse complement.
TGGGCCCAGCATGTCAGCATTGCAAAGCTTATTAAATGCCTGTAGAGTGCATGGAGACGTAGAACGGGGTGATCAGATTGCGGATCTTGTGTTGAAGACTGATCCATCTGATTCAGGGGCATATATATCAATTTCAAATATTTATGCGGAGCGAGGGGAGTGGGAGAATGTTGCAAGAGTTAGGAAGGAGATGAGAGAAAAAGGGGTAAAGAAAGAGTTAGGCTTTAGTTGGGTTGATGTGGGTTTGTTACGATCTATACGTATGTATAAATTTTCATCAGGAGATGTGGGTCACCCTATGGCAAAGGAAATTTATGAAATTGTTGAGAGTTTGGGGTCTAATACGAGAACTTTGCAAGAAGATATTGTAGATTTAGAAATGGACATCAACTGCTTCAATTAAGGGGAAAACTACTTTATTTACAATGAAAAAACATGTTTTGCCTTTGATTTTTTTTTTCCCGTGTGTTTTTCTTTTGCTACGCTAAGGCTTAATTTCAACTAGGTCGGTCTCCTCTGCTGCTTCAAATCTGGTAGAAGTTGACTTTAATATTTCCTCAGTGTGTTTGCTTGCAGAAGAGGTGGCAGTCAAACAAGGAAATTTTTTATTAAAAAAATATTGAGATTGGAATTTTTTTTGGATTAAGCAAATATTAGCAATGATTACGTTTAAAAAATAATTTATTTAGAAGACATCAAATAAGTAGAATTTTTCACTAAATTGGATCCTAGTGAAGACAAATTGTGCTAAGCATTATATCGTGACAGTCTAATTCAGATGGCACTATAGCAATAGTGCTATATATAGGAGAGCTTTTCAAGCTTGGGATAGTGGATGGTATAACAGGTACATATTGAAGCTCTTATCATATATGTGCTACTAAAACTATAGTTAATTTTTCTTTTTCTAGAAAATTAAGGGGTAAAACAAAATCACATTCCTGAAGCTCTGTTATTATTCTTCATGGTTACAAAGCTTATTTGCATTTCATTACTATCAACCAGCACAGCATAAGTAGTTAATAAACCTTTATTAACCAACTTTTGCTTTTGTACTTTTCTTCTGTGTTTCCTGGGATTCATTGACTGCATTTATTTTTTTCATCGTGGCTTAATATTGTCTATTTACTATTCTTTAACCCTACTTTAGTGAATCCCCTTATTCTTCCTCTCTCTTTTTATAATTTTTGTACAACTTCGATTTGATTCTTCGTAGTTGTTGGCGCTTGTTTGCAGAGGTGAATTTGCAACAGTCAACAATATGGATGGCAGGGTTGTATTTGATGGAAAATAAAGTGGCAGTGGAGTTCACTAGGACTGAATTTGTTGAAGCTCAGGAGGTAACTGGTTCTTAATTTCATTAAAGAGTGCAACAACTAAATTATATTATCTGCAAAAGAGTCTGCTAGCTAAAATACTTGGGCACCTGCATTGTGGTGTATAATTGCATACCAAGAATAACTAAAGTTTAGTTCCTTAGTTAAAGCTAAATTGGGTCAATTGAAGGTCTAAATAGCATTATTGAGATATTAGCTCATATAATTGAATTGTAATTTAACAGTGATTTGTTTTGCTGAGTGAAATCTGAGCCCCCTATTCTGTTCAATCTAATTTGGAAATTATAGTATGACAGAACTGAATCCCATCTGCAAATCATTCGGTCTACGAATATTTCACAATGTTAAATTTGACCTGGGAACTTGGTTTTGTCCAACATTTTTCTTTTCTCTAGGCACTGATACAGACGAAACATTGGTTTGTTCATTTCCCAACGATTTTCAAGGTTGCGAGAGTACAATAGAAACGCTTAGGGGACAATATGCTCATTCAGTTGGATGCTTCCATGAAGCTGCTTTACATTTTATTGAAGCTAGTAAGGTAGGATTTAATATTTGCAAGAATTTCATTTCATGCATACCCCTACGAACCACAAAGATTGTATTTACCCCTGATGTCCTAATTATTTTATAACTAATTGTTGTATAATAAGGCTAAATTGGGGCAATACAAAACCTGTGCTTATTTCTTCTGGTTTGTGAACTTATGGGAGTCTTTTCTTTGTTTTTATTTCTTTTAGAACTGAGTTTTGTAACTTGCTAGCATAAGTTGTGTGATCTGTTTGCCCAGATATTATAAGTTGTGTGATGCAAGCACAACACATTAAAATCATGAAACTTATGGTTTGCAGAAAACGTGCAGACTTTCAATTTTTTTTTTTGTCTTAGGAGTTGCTTTTTTCTTTATTTGTTCTTCAAATATCGCAGGAACAGTTAATGGAAACAGTGCACATATTTATTGGTTTGTTGATGATGGACATAGACGAAAAATCTTCTACGAGCAAAGAAGAACGTAACACGATTCTAGAATGTCAGCGACAAGTTCGTTTGTTTAAAGAAGAACAAATAAAATGAAGTTTCTCGTGAATATCTCAAAAATAGAATATTCTGTCTTATACAAATATCTACTTTCTAAACTCTATGCTTTTAAATTATTTAATTTCCGATAAACTAATAACACGAATTAATTGATCTCCGATCTTTGACTTAAAAAGACTATTCTAATAAATTCTAGCGTCATAAGACGGGAAAACATTACTTCTAAACGAGCAAACCTTACCCAAGTAGATGATAATAATAATAACTATACTATAAGCTCATGAGATGGATGAGTTAATTCTCCGATCGACCGAGTTAATTTTTTTATGTTAGAAAATAACTCAATAGTGTTTATTCCATTGACGTTATTAATTTTTTTTATTAAAAAAATGAGAATCAAATTCATAAATTTCATAATTATTTATAAATATTTTTTATCGAATTTCAAACCTATGATTTTTCACATAGAGAATATTATGTTTTATGACTAGACTAAACCAAAGTTGATTCTCGACGTTATTATTTTTTCAGTTTTTATTATTAATAATTATTATTAAATTAATATTATTAAAAATAAGAGTGAGAACCGTAAAATTTCAAATATATGAATGGCAACGCGCCACTGTCAGTGGCGTGTTTCGTCCAAACCCCGCGCAGCGCCTCCATCTCACTTACACGTTTTGTATATATAAGAAGTAAACGTGTCACTGGCAGTTGTGCGTTTCGTAAAAATAAGGAAACGCACAGTGAACGCGTCACTGCCAATGGCGCGCTGCCATTCGTATATTTGAAATTTTACGTTTTTCACTCTTATTTTTAATAACATTAATTTAATAAAACTTATTATTACTAAAAACTGTTATTTTTTCAATGCGGATAGAAGTAAAAGAGGTAAAAGCCCGTCTATGCTGGACCCACTATAATGATGAGCTCTTTTATTTTTCTTCAAAATCATAATAGTTTGAAAAGAAGTTAGAAGTGCAGAACATCTGAACATCCCTTCCCTCTTTTATCGTTTTTTGCTTGTAGACACAAATGAAGAGTCCTGACATGACATCACAACATACAAACCGCACAGCAACCCAAGCTTCGATTATCGACACCAGTTCATTTGAAAGTTAATTATAATGACCCAGCAGCTGCTGCTCGGGATGTTCTTATCCAACAAGCCCCATTTCCCCACTGGCAACGGTGATGGACTGATAGTACTGGTACACTGCGACTGGATTGAACCAGTCAGATCATTAGATTCGCGTCTACCAAAGACAAAAATTAAGTGGGCTGGGGTTACTTTTATAAGAGACCCTTGGCAGGACTGGTAGGCATACGCGATCCATCTCCCTTTAAAGATAACGACACCTCTACTTTATTTGGTACACAAGTTCCTGTGCCATACTATATTTTCTCTAATTTGTTTGGCATTTCATGGAATAACAAAAATTAAAAATAAAATTACTATTTCGACAAATTAATTTGACAAATAAATTTTAGACCAAGTAGAAGAGCGCAGAAGAGTGCTAATCCGATATACTAACTTATAGGTGGAATACCGGATTAGCTCTCGTCAAAATAGCGATTATTGTTTAATTATATTTTTATTATTTTATTATATTATATTATGATTTATTATTTTTATATTATATTATGATTATAATTTATTATTATATTATATCATGATTATTTATTATTATTTTATGTTATGATTATTATATTATTATATTTTTACTATGATTATATTATTATATTATGATGAATATGATTATTATTATTATTATATTATCATTATTTATGATTATTTATATTATTATAATTATAAGTATAATATTTATGATTATATTACTATATTATGATTATGTTTATATTTTTATTATATTACTATGATTACAATTATGAATATTATAATTTTATTAATATTTCTATTATGATTATTATTTTACTATTATTTTTATTATCATCATCATTATTAGTATCATAATTATTCATATTTTAACTATTTTAATTAATAGCTGTCAAATGATATTTTCACTCTTCTGAATAGTAAAAAAATATCACTCTTTCGAAAATATATTATTCTATCACTCTTTTAAAATTACCACTCTTCCAAAATTATTCCTTAATTTGCCAAACGGACCATAATTCTCTATTAGTTACATGATGACTATATCCCAACTCTAGATACTACTTTTTAATTTATACAGAACTATTCATATTTCCCCACTTTTATGTTCAAAGTTTTAAATAAACACAATAAATCTGTTTGACAAACTAAGGAATAGATTTAGAAGAGTGATAAAATATATTATTTTAGAAGAGTGATAAAAAAAGTAATAATTTTGACTATTCAAAAGAATGAAAATATCATTGACAATTATAAATCAGAATAGTTAAAAAGGCGCACAGACGCATTTGGATTGGTATGAGTAAGACTAGGCCCCACAGGCTTGGATTTGACGAGTAAGATCAAAAGGAAGGAAAGAGATTGAAGCGAGAAGAACTACGTACGTCGAACTTCATTCAATAGCCATTGATACATAGGAAAAGAGAATATGCTCTGATCGGTGTGTTCAGTCAAATAATACGGGATATTGCCTTTCTCAATATTGCTTGCTTCTTGCTAACGTCCCGCTATTCCAGACTGTACAGAGAGAAGAAGGTCGGAGCTATTTTTTAGGGTTCATTTGACAAATCAAGGAATAGATTTAGAAGAGTGGTAATTTTAGAAGAGTGATAGAATAATATATTTTTGAAAGAGTAATAGAAGAGTGGTATTCTTGACTATTCGGAAGAGAGAAAATATTGTTTAGCAGTTGTTAATCAGAATAGTTAAAATATGAATAATTATGATACTAACAATAATAATGATGATAATAATAATAGTAAAATAATAATATAATAATATAATAATAATAATCATAATACATAATCTTAATATAATAATAAATTATAATTATAATTAAAACAATAATAATAGTAATAATAATAATGATAATATAATAATAAATTATAATTATAATTATAATCATAATAATATAATAATATAATCAAAAATTATAATCATAATCATAATTTAATAATAATAAATAATAATAATAATAATAATATAATATAATATAATATAATAATAATAATGATAATGATAATATAATAATAATAATCATGATAATATAATAATAATAATCATAATACATAATTTTAATATAATAATATATTAATAATAAAAAATTATAATTAAAATTATAATCATAATAATAAAAAATAATTATAATTATAATATAATATAATATAATATAATAATAAATAATTATAATCATAATCATAATATAATAATAAAAAATAATTATAATTATAATATAATATAATATAATAATAAATAATTATAATCATAATAATATAATAATAAAATAATAATAATATGTAATAATAATCATAGTCATAATCATAATAATATAATCATAATTATAATATAATAATATAATAAAAAAATTATAATCATAATATAATAGTATAATACTAAAATCATAATTATTATAATAATAAATAATAGTAAAATTAATCATGTAATAACAATACTAACAATGATATTAATATAATAATAATTATTATTATAATAATAAATAAATAATAATCATAATATTAATATAATAATAAATTATAATCATACTAATAATATAATAATAAATTATAATTATAATTATAATCATGATATAATAATATAATATAACATAATCAAACAATAATCGCTATTTCGACGAGAGCTAATCCGGTATACCACATATAACTTGGTATACCGGATTAGCACTATTCCGCACTCTTCTACTTTGTCTAAAATTCGTTTGGCAAATTAATTCATCAGAATAACTATTATATTCTAATTTTTTGCTATTCCATTGAGTGTCAAACACTCCCTTAGCGAAGTATCTCAGCAAAAAACAAAATCAAACGCCAGGGCCAGGGGAGTAAGTTGTTGGAATAAGGCGCGTAGCGGTAAGATAAGGCAAGAAATAATGACAGACAAATAGAAGGCGCGTTAATAATTATGATAATAAATAATGATGATAATAATAATAATATAATAATAGTTATGCTACGGTACTATGCGTAGTATGAATGTTCTGTGTGTTACAGACCGTTTCTCCGTCTTCAAAACTCAAATAGTTAATCTGACCAATCAAAATAATTTTCATTTTAAAATTTAGCTGAGGACCAAATTTTATATTTTTAAGATTTTTTTTAACTATTTTTTAAAATAGTTAGAAAATCATTTGATTTAATTATTATGAGTCATTGAAATGGGGTGATTTTCTAACTATTGTAAAAGAAAAATCAAGCAAGAACACAAAATATAACGAAGTTTGACTTATAATATCTACATTTTCGGGACACTCAACATCTAACAATTGAGCTTGAGTCGATACATTAACAAAAATGTCTTACACTTATAGAATTTAGTCCATTACACAAAATAAACTGCTAAGCCTATTAGTAACAAAGATGAGTGACAACACACTCAAAAATAAATCAAGAGTGATAACATGCTCAAGGAGAAAAGGTGACAAGTGAACTAAAATAGTTTATCATAAATGATCAGTTTTGAGAGAATTGAGAGAAACTAGATAAAGTTTAAGGCAAGAATTTGGCTAAATGAATCTTAGGCTTATCTCTCTCATTTAGAATGTAGTTTATTAGCTCAGTTTAATTAAAATTTAGCTAGTAAGAATACATATCTTTTGAGTGAGGGAATTTAATCCCTTTATATAGAGCATCTCAACATATTTAGATAGTTTTTTTGCTCAGTAAACCTTTATCAATGGCTCTAAGTCGCTATAATAGTTTAATAAAGATTGCTAAGGATAATCTTGTTAGACTCCAAGAAATTCTCTAAATTGTTATAATATTTTACAGAGAAGGAATGAACTGTCATAATGTTTTATCATGCTTGACTAAGTCGTTGTAATGTTTTGACTGTGATTGACCATAATTTCTTGAGTTATGACAAGCAGAGCCGTTATAATGACTTGATGAACCATTATAACGACTCAAATCATTACCCAATGATATATCATGGCTCTTTTGAGAAGCTTTTCTGTTTTATGATATTGAGATGAACTGTTATAATGATTTTTAAACCGTTGTAACAGCTTACTATGCATAAACCTTTTTTCTTATTATTTAAACTCAATTTATTTTTATTATTAATTCAACTCAGTTTGAATCTAAATAAACATAAACCTAGTGTAGTCTTGATTTAGCTCCTACATTCCAACATTAGTCTTACTTCTCGTACTCTAATTCGTCTTGCATTCTAATCTCTATACAAAACTCAAATAAGATCAATTATAAAATTTAAGGTTATTTTGTAAAACGTCAAATAAAAAAAGTTATTTAGTACAATATTAAGATTTTAAAAAATTGTTAAGTAATCAAAACTAAACGTAGTATCTAATCATTGTATCCACGTTGCAAACTAAATACTATGGGTGTGTTTGGATGGTGGAAGGCTTAGTGTAAGAATAATGTATTTTGGATTAGTGATTGAGAATAGTATGAGATCAATGAGGTCTCGAAAAATATGAGAATAGAGCTAATTTATTACTATTCTAGATTAGTAAAATGTTATTTGGATGGTAACTTTAAAAACGATAGAAAAAATGAATGAAGTAATGAATTATTTATTTTTATTTGATATTAATGATTATTATTTTATTTATTATTATTGATTATTATTTTATTTAATATTAAATTATTATTTGATATTATTATTTATTATTAATTTGTTTAATATAATGAAAATTTATATAAAATAGAGGAAAAAATGGATTCAGATCTAAACTACTTGTTTATTGATTATAAGAGAGATGCCAATTAAATCTGATTTTGTAAATTTGCAGCATGCTTGCGCATTTCTGCTTCCTAAGTTTTATCTACGAGGCTCCCTTCTTCATTATTAGCAGCACACCAACACATCGATAAATAGGTGTTTCTCATTTCAAAGGACTTCTTGTTCTAAGGTTTGTAATGTTCACCTCGCATGAAAACTTTGACATAGCAAAGGAAAGAATAATTGAGGTCTCTATCATCTCATCTCATCTTGATGAGGAGAGAATAATGGTGGTGCCAACAGTTGCCATGAATTCGTTCATCAGGAGAACTGAAGAAGAAAAAGAGTTTTAGTTTTTTGTGAGTCTCCCAAGACATCGGCTCAAATGGGAAGAAGAACAATAAAAAAAATGATGGGATGAATTTTTTTTTAGCATTTCTCTCTCCTCTTTGATCTTCTCTTTTCACTAAATTTCGCTAAACAAACTTATAGATGAATTTGCAGAGTAGCGTCTAACTTATACTGTTTCGAATTTCAATTTATTTGACGCATCACTAAATTAGCACATTTCTGCATATTAAACTAAAAACATTTAATCTCCATGATTTCTGAATTGTGGACATGGCAATTTCGATTAGTAAAAGGGGAGTTGTTTGTAATTGCAGAGATATAAATGCTCATACTATTTGTAAAAAAACATGTAGATCGCTAATTCGAAAACATGTACATTTTGATCTAGTTATTGCAAGTGTAATGTCAGAATTTGCAAGTCATTTACAAATGGGACAGAGATACTCCTGCACAATTTTTCTTAAAAAAATAAAAGGTGATTACACTTGTTTTGCAGGATTTTAAGAAATCCCCTGTTGGGCTAGTTTGAAAAAAAATATTTTGTGTAGAATGAGACGGGGAAAAAACTGGAGCATGACCGCATGAAGGCTAATTAATTAGGGAGGATTCGTTGAAAATGGGTTATTTTAATAATTTTGATAATGGGTTATTTTAATAATTTTGACAATGACTTTTAAAAAATATTAAAAATATTAAAAATAAAAAAATATAGAAATATTTTTCTATTTATAGATTGATAGTTAATTTTATGTAATTTTATTATTGTCTGATAGTCTATCAAAAATTGTTAAATTAAAATTGTTGTAAATGACTGATGATGACATGTGGACAGATTTGCCCCCATCGTCTAGTGGTTAGGGCATCTCTCTTCCAAGGAGAAAGGGGGGATTCAATTTCCCCCGGGGTAAGATAAAAAGTCGGTAAGGTCGATTGTGCTAGGATGTGAATTTCCTGAAAAAGGAATCTTGTAGACCGAATTGGGGAAGTTTAAACTAGAGTATAACTTTTGAGAGGCAGTGATGGATGTTAGAGGGTCATCCCTTAATTATTTTTCTAAATTATTTATATGTAGTTTTTTGTTCATATATGCATATTATTTTTGATCAATGAGTGTCATTAAAGAGTTTTTATTCAATGAGTATCATTAAAAAAATTGATCAATTTTGATGATCTTTGATGGACTCAAATTATAATTAAATTGGATGAAATTTAAAATATTGACAATCTGTAAGTAAAAGAATATAAACTTTTTCATTTTTTTTTCATATTTGTTTAAACTCCATTGTTAAGATGGTTAAAATAACCCATTATCGGAGATCCTTCCCCTAATTAATTTTCAAATTATGTACAAAGTTTCGTAGGACGTCTTACGCAATAACGTTGTTAATATTTGTTAAACTTTTTAGGTATAAATTGCAAGAGATTTCAAGAGCTTTGTATGTGTTGATATGTAATAAAACTTTCCAGCATAGGAGGTAATGTCAGATGCTGAGATGCGTAAGATTGAATATTCTTTTATGGGAAGGGATCTTTGACAATGGCTTATCTTAACAATCTTGATAATGAACTTTTAAAAAATAAAAATATCTTATAAATATATTTTTCTACTTATAGATTGATAATAATTTAAATTTCATGTCATTTCATTATCATTTGATAGTTCATCCAAAACCATTAAAATATTACGCAATTTGCAATGGTTCTAATTTAACATTTTTTGACAAATTACATGAAATTTGAATCACCGTCAATCTATAAGTAGAAGAACATATTTATAAAATATTTTTCTATTTTTAATATTTTTCATATTTATTTGAAATTCATTATCAAAATTGTCAAGATAATCATTATTATGTAATCCCTTTCCCTTCTTTTATAGGAAGGGGATTTTGTAATTTTGATAGCTAATATTTTAATGACCAACAAAATATTTTCAATTAACTTAAAAATTCACCAATATATTATCGAATTTAGAGGTTTTTTTTAATTTCATACAATTTAAGTGTCATTTGGATATTTTATGCTCCATTAAAAATCATTAAATTTAGACCATTGAAATATTATATAATTTTGATAGTCTTTTATGGAATAACAAATGACACTCAAGTTATAAAATTTTAAACACAATCAATTTATAAGGTTAAAAATATATTTGTCAACATTTCTATTTTAGTTATTTTTTGAATCTATTTGAAAATTCATTATTGAAGCTGCCAAATTATTAGTTGTGAACGTATCCCCTCTCTTTTTCAAATGACGCGACTTAGATAGTACTTGATATTTTTGTGCTAAAAATTCATATTATATATTTTGGGTTGATAATGATGGTAGGAAAGAACTTGCATCATTTTCAGTTTTTTCACATAATACAGTATTAAACAAGTGCAAGCCTACCTCGCCTCTTTTTGAGGAGCAACGACGGATTCAAATTCCACAAAAACATATGTACAAAATAATGAGCATTTCATAAAAAAATATATGTATAAAATAATGAGTGATTCCGTGGATCGAAATAATATTAGTGTACAATTTTAAGTATCTAATGATTAAGATAATTTAACGGTGCTCTTTCTGATCTATACATAGCAGTTTTCCCCCAAAATAATATATATCGGAGCCAACAAAAAGTCTATTTTCAAAAGAAAAAATATTCCTAAAATAATAGGGGTATTCCTAAAATAATATATATCGAGGCCAAAAAAAAATCCTATTTTCAAAAGAAAAGAGTGCTGAATTCTGTTGAAATAATAAAATATAAATACACAAACACAATTAGTTATTGTGGATAATACATGATTTTTCTTTGAGATAAGTGATGAATGATGGCACAACTTATATGTCAGATCGACAACCATGTTGATAGGGTACTCTATTTTAAGGCCCATAAAGGTTCAATACATAGAAGAGGTCCGAACTCCTCTTCTAGTAATAATAAGTTTTATTAAATTAATATTATTAAAAATAAGAGTGAGAAACGTAAAATTTCAAATATATGAATGACAGCGTGCCACTGCCAGTGGCGCGAACGAAATGCGCCACTGCCAGTGGCGCGTTTCGTCCAAACCCCGCGCAAATGAGATGGAGAGGCGCTGCATATTTTGTATATATAAGAAGCAAACGCGCCACTGCCAGTGGCGCGTTTCGTAAAAATAATGAAACGCGCCACTGACAGTGATGTTTCATAAAAAATAATAAAACGCGCCACTATATATTCTGCAGTTCAGATCTGCTTCCATCGAAAGCACTACATACAATCAGTGTTGTGCTCACACGACATGCATGCAGAGGTGCACAATGCTACGCGACCGGTTAATCTTTCAAGAGCTTATGACTAAAATTAGTCTCAAGTTTTATTTTAAACATAAATTAGTATTGAGGCTGAAAAATATGGTATGAAAAAATAAATTGCATCTAGATTGATAAAAAAATATTAATTTAATAGTTGAAACAAAATTTGAGACCAACTTTGATCTCCAACTCTTGAAAAATTAACTGATTCCCTCAGTCTACAACTATAAATACTCCTTGACTCCACCACTTGTAGAGAACTAGAAGACTCACCACAACAACAATTGGCTCAGATTCCACACTCACAAGGATTATTGATAACAATATCCACCTTTATGTCGAGCAAGTGTATAGTACGTATCAACTCTCATCATAAACAGAGTCGCAATCTCACTAGACACACAATATCATATGACCCAAACTCTTATACACTTATCACACATATCATAAATAACTAGCCAGGGGCGGACCTTAGCGGGGTCAACTGATCTCTGGATTTAAAAAAATGGGTTAATATTTTATTAATATGATTTTCTCCTAATCTAATTTCTGACTCTCTGAATTGTCTGATTATTTTTTATTAAAAAATATTTAGTACCGTAGATAATGAAATAATTATGTAAATATTATAAAATTTGAAATCTAGAGAAAAATTTCAGTCGTTGACATAATTATTTATTATTTTGACTTTTATATTTTGTTATTTTTAATATATAAAAGAATATTATTTTGGTAGCTTTTTATTAGGTAAAAATATATTTTAAATTATTATTTTTTTATTTAGTACCCGATTAGTTAATGAATTTGAATATAATAAATTATTACAATTTAATTATTGTCTTCCCTGCTAAAATTTTACATCCGCCCTGATGTCGATTATACACTATATATATTATTTGACGTGCACTGTGAAGCCGTTGGTACGTAGTACGTATCAGATGCCATTATTGGTGATTAGAAATGTATATTTTATATTCAAAAAACACCAGAATATATAGATAAATCATGTCACCCAATTGAAATAAACTATTTTCTTTTTAAAAAATACGAGTGCGCATCTTATTACCGAGTAATGAAGCGACTCAGTGATATTCTCATTGGGCGGCCAAAAGCAATTTTCTTTTTGCCTTTAGTTTCGAAATCGTGCCAATATCTAAAAAAATAAATTCCCGCAATAAATTCAAGATATGACCACCTTTCGAAATTAAATTTCAAGTTGGGCGAGCATCTTTAGATTCTTTAATTGAATTTAGTAGGCGCATTATATCGTAAAATATCAATCAGAAAGAATAATGACTAATGCTCTTGATCAGAAATCTCAGAAGCATCTATCTACGTTAAAAAAAGAACAGCATGTTATTATTAAATCGGACCAGTTCTTAATAAATTAAATAAAACATTGCATTGAAATTTGAACTATAGAGTGTAGAGTGCGTATTTTGTTTAGTTTGGTCAGATTTGGTCCAAGACACCATTATGAAATTTACCGATTGTTGTCCTCTTAAATCTTAATCCTACTTGTTAGTTTTATATTCGGTACCGGAATAAAGTCCTATTTATTAGATAATTTTATTATGGGTTGGATCTTGTATTATGTATGAAAAGGTAAAGTCAACATTAACGATTATAATTTCTGTAAATATAATAATTTCTAGAAATTTTGTTCCTGAAATAATTCCTCTTTAAATAAACTAAATAAAAGACCATCAAATTAAAATTTTATTAAGCTCAATTTTGAGAATGATATCAATAACAATAGAAAGATTTTTGTTTTACTATCACTGTAAATAAGTAAATTAAATTTAAATTGATTTAGATTTAATGTTTAATAAAAAAATTACGCTCATCGATTAAGCTCACTTTCATTACGTGCAGAATTTAACATTCAGAGTTGTAGGGTTTTTTTTGTCACTTCGTGTGTAGTTGTCACAAAATTACGTGGAATGAAAAATTCATGGATTAAAAATCCATAAATCAATTAACAAAATTTCATAAACGTGAGAAAGCACGAAAATCATAAAAATATGCAAAACTTATTGTTCGGTTGCATTGTGGGATTTCTTATAAAAAAAGTTCTTTTATATTTACAATTTTACACTAATAATTTTAAATTTAAATGAAATATTTTTGTTATTTAAAAATTTCAAATCACCCAAAATTGTAACAAGCATTAAAAAAGTTTACGAAGAAAAAAAAGTACTCGTGAAAAAATCCATCAAAAAATAAATACATAATGACGCAAAACGTTTAATATACTTAAATTGTTCCTTTCAACAAATTTCATCTATAAACTCGTAAGAGTAATAATTCAATAACAACGGATGAAATAAGAGAGAAGTCAATTACCCGGTGAGGGAAAGAAATTTGAAGACTGATCAAATTATTTCGTCGCATTATTTACACAAAGTTTGAATTTTGGCATAAATTTTGTATTTGAGCTTATGAGAAAATAAAAGAGCCAATGAACAGCCTTGGCAAATAATTAACTTGCATTAAAGTTCTCATGATTTTTTTTCCCTTTTGCCAATTAGTTCCTACGAATTCCTAAGATGGGCTCACTAGGGAAATGATAAACGTGTGAGACACCACTACAATGTAAATGAGTTTAGACTTAATTAACAACGGTTATAGATGAAATTCGTTGTTGAAAGGAGTCAATGATATTATTGAAAATATTAAAAATATTTTTAGCAGTAGTTATTAATAAAAAAACGTTGTTAAAATGGATGTTGGAAAACAAAAAGAAGGGATGAACCTTTAACAAAAAGAATTGTTACTAAATGATTATTTATAATGATTTTTAATTAAAAATCATTGTTAAAGATTCCTTTAACAATGATTTTTAGTTAAAAACTGTTGTTAAAATATAAAACTCAAATTTCTTCTGACACAAAGGAATCAACCAATAGCAATCTACCATTTTTGCTCTCACGAATTGCTAGATTTTTTAATCTCACAATCCGTTCATCTCGATCCAATGATACAAAAATTAAAATTAAAAAAACAAAATCTCATGGATTGAATCTCTCTTCTTCTTCTATTTTGATATAAAAGAGAGCCGAGAGAGAGAAAGAAGAGAGATAACAAAAATCAAAATCAAAATCCGACCATCTCTACTTCAAACGACCATAATTTTTGATAGAAAATTCCGATTGAGGCGTGCTACGCGGCCACAGACAGCTTACGATGAGATCCACTGAAAGCTTATGATGTTATCACTATTTTTAGGGCCAAAAAAATCTCATGTTCAAACTCATTTCTTTCTTTGGATTTTTTTCTTACAAATTGTATAATTTTTCATATTATTACATGAGTAAAATATATGTATTATTGAGTAAATATTATTTATTAGATGAATAATTATATTTTTTTATATTAATTATTAAATGAATTATAATATATAATAATATTTATTCTTATCTAATCAATTTGACTCTATTCATTATTAACTCCATGTATCAATCTGACTTCATATTTAAAGAACGTTATAGCTATTTGTTTTTAAAAATTATCTTTAATAACGATTTTCACTAATAATCATTGTTAAAGATTTCTTTAGCAACGATTATTAGTTAAAAATCATTGCTAAAAATTTATTTAATAATAATTTTTAACTAAAAACCATTACTAAAGAACCCTTTAATAATGATTATTAGTTAAAAATTATTTCTAAATGACCCTTTAACAATAGTTATTAGCTAAGAATCATTGTTAAATGTCTTCCAAGAATGATTTTAGCAACGCGATTTAACAATGGTTGTTTATACTTTTTCTAACACCCCTCTTCAATAACGGTTGGAGAACCATTTTTAAAGGGCTTTACCAATTGTTATTAAATCCAAAATGTGTTGTAGTGCACGTGTAGACACACGTGTAAACACAGACACAAATAAGTGCTCGTGTCTGCACGTGACGTGTTCATGTGTAACATGTGCCGTAGTGTTAAACGTGTGTGATCAATATATGAATAATTTTGACACGTCTAAACACGCGCATCTAACACATTAAATACGAACACGTATGTCTAATATGTGTACACGCACATGTAACATATATAAAATACTTCAGCATATCAAAATTTTAAAATACTTGTGTGTTAAAAGATTAGTTTGATACTAAAATTAGAGATCATGATTACTCTAACATATATGATATTTCTAAATATAATACATCAATTTTATTTTTTATGACTATGATCACTTTGATTTTTTATATATTTCTCCATTTTTTTTAAAAATTATTGAATTTGTACGTGCTACAAGTGTTGACACGTGTTAAATATGTATAGATACGAACATGTTTATAAAGGCGTGCTAGACGTATCACATATTTTAGACATGTGTGTTTAGGTTTTTAAATTTTTTACACTTTAAAACACACACATCCAAACACGTGAACACATACTGACACAAACACGTTCTGCATCGAACACGTCACATGCTCGTACGTGACACACACAACACACAAGTTTATCAATAGGGAATTCCCCATCTGCTAAGATCGCAAGGGACTTTAAGATCCTGAGATTTTGATTACAACCGTCCAATAAGAATTAGAGTTGAATCGGACGAGCCTTAGCACGATCTCATAATTCTGTGATCAAATTTGGATCATAGTAGATTTCATCGCGTACTTGGATGGTGGCATGGTGTAGTGTGGAAGTTGTTATTTGGACCAGTGTTGTAAAAATTGGTCGTTTCTGCCGCCTAGTCGGCCGAATAGTTGGTGACGACGGTCAAACCGTCACGAATAGCTAATCAATCATTTTTTTCATTTAATCGTTATGCTATAGTATTTTTTTAAATTCAACAGTTTGTTATCAAATTAATAAGTGTTTTGTTAAAGTAAATATACAACTTATTATACTCATCTCTCTCCAAGAAATCACAAAATCAATCTCTCTAATCTCTATTTTTTATTTTTTTTAAAGACATGTGAACTCCTCCATTGTTATTTTACTTCTCAAAATCAAACCAAAAAAATAAATAGATGATTACATCATCCAAGTCTAAAAAAAATTACAAAATCTAAGTTATTTAATTTTATTTTTTTAATTATAACATCATAACTTATAAACCAACAAATCTGAAAATGTTGTTAAATTATGTATAAAATTTTTAATTATTTTTTATTTTGAATATTTTTATAAAATTAATTATTAATATAATAAAATATAAAAAGATGAAGTTCGCACTATATATATAGTGTTTTGGTCTGGTTGTAAGTAGTATATGTATTGAGTGTATTAGATGTATTAAAATAATAAATTATGAAATATTATATTATGATTTTTAAATTATTTATTATATATAATACTTAATGACCATAATCATTAATCTAATTTATGAATGGATATAAATAAATATATATATATAATAATAATATCGTTAAATCGTCCATAAAAATTTGTTAATTGACCGCATATTAATTAATCGCTTGACAGATTCTATCCGTCCGTCAGCCGCGTAAGTTTTTTACAACACTGATTTGGACATTTTATTATTTTTTTCCTCCCCCGAATAAAGAAATCGCGAGTGGATAATTTTGCCCGAGATTTGACTGATTGACCGTAAAAAAGAGAAGAAAGAACAGAAGGCGAAAAACAATAATCCAAACTCAATGCAAGATCTGACTAGTGGGTCCCACCGAAACTTCACTCACCAGATACTACTGGGAGAAACCGTCAGTTAGTTTCAACAAACTCCAACCATCGGATCTGAAACAGAACATCCACGTCGGAGGAGTAAAACCCTATACCCCACTATCGATGGTTAAGTTTCTCAAATTTTGTATTGACATATAGCGGGTCCTTATTACAATGAAATTTGACCCGCGTCATTTAATTTACGCAAAATATGGGTGATCAGATTCGCTGGGGAGTTTCTTTCCTTCTTTGTGGCCTACTACTGGCTTCTTTTTCTTCTTACCATGGCTATTTATTTCCCGACACTGAGAGAGAGAGACGAGCTCGACTTTTTGAGTTTCTTCCCCTTTGATTATTCAACAGTCTTACCAGCGCTTTCTAGAGGGACAGAGAGATAGGGAGGTAAGGAGGGAGATGGACGGAGATAAACCTGACGTGGCACAAGGAGCGAAGGCTGTGAGTTTAGAAGATTTGAGAAAGAAAATGGCGGAGTTTGCTAGAGAGAGGGATTGGGAGCAGTTTCACAGCCCGAGGAACCTCCTCCTTGCGCTGGTTGCCTTCTCTAACATCCCTTCTTTTTTAGTTTTTCTCGCGTATTTTATAAAATAGGTTTTTAACCTTGCTTGATTGGTAGACAGACCCCTTTCCGATTTTTAGTCATATAAAATGATTAGGGTTTTCATTGTTTAGATAGTTTTTCGTTCTCCTTTTTTATTACTGGCAATACGTGGGTTTAGCTCTAATCTGAAGAAATTCATTTTTCTTCACTCGTTAGGCTATTTCCCCGTAATAATATTTTTGCATAGGAAAATTATCCATTATAGAGTTGGTATTTTTTTTCCCTATAACGGTGTTCCATGTAGTGGAAACCGGAAAGTATTGTCTCCTCTGTTGGGTTTCTTTCTGGCATTGATTTGCTAGTTGTGTGCTTATTGTGTTCTCTCTTGCAAAGACCCTACCTTTTCACTGTATCATGTACCAGAGACATATACAAACCATGTGGCGTACAGGGAAGTTGCCAATTTCTTTCTCCCAAAAGTGCCCAAAATAGACAAACACAGACGGGTCCGGTTATTCACTCATGAAATTTCGTTTTTAGCATGGCTTTGCTCTTAGCTTTCTCCTGTGCTTTTAGCCTCCCTTTTACTCCATTGATTGATCTTGAATTGATTTGTTGGTTTCCTGGGATTTTTCTGCCTCCTTTTGTGCAAATTGCCGCCTTAAAGGGGGACGATGTGATTTCTGTATTATCTCTCCGTCTTCTTTTCTTTTCTTTTTTGTTTTTGTCCTTTTTGTTTAATTTGAGTTGTGAATTTGCTTGTTGCCTGTTCTTCAAAAGCAAAATACATTTTTCATTTCCTTTTAGTCTAGTATGAATATTGTAGGGTATTTCTGGAATCCCATTTCTTAAAAGCCAAATCTTGCAATTATTGAAACATTTTTGTGATATTAATGTAAGTTTGAAAATTGAAATATTTCATTCATGTATGTCAAAAACTGAATGAACAGGATTCTGATTTATGTAGCACTAATTGGTCCTGGTTAGAGTGGCAATCGGGCGGTTCGGGTCGGGTCAGTTTGACTTTCTAGAAGAAATCGGGTCGGGTCGGGTCAATTTACATATTGTGTTTTTTCATATCATTGATAGATTTTGATTGGATTGAAGGCCATTTGATCTCGGGTCGGGTCGGGTTCAGATCGGATCGGGTCAGTTTGACTTTCTTAAAAAATCGGGTCGGATCGGTTCAGGTTCGAATCCGGACGGATCGGACGGGTTTGTCGGGTCGGGTTCTGCCACCTCTGGTCCGGTGCTTCTGGAGTACCTCTGTAAAGTCGATTTCTTGGTCTTGAAAATTTAATTTGGTTTCAAATGTTTTCTGCTGCCAAGGTAGCCTACCTCTTTGCCTATGTTAGTGTACTGTTTCCTAATAATGCATGTACAGACGACAGAGCAATAGAAACTTGACACATGTTCCTTCAAATATTCCCATAAACAGCCAAGTAAACGACGTCCTGTTTGTGATTAGATCTTTCTTTGAATTAAGTCTGTTGTAAATGCTATCTGACTCGGGCAATGCATTAAATTAACTCTAGGTAGGGCCATAGGGAAGTTGGAGGAATCTATGGTAGTTAATTTATAACTTTCTAAAGGCCTGGTTGGTTTTTTAAAACGGCAAATATCCTTAAACCAAAAGTTGTTGTTTGCATTTCTTAATTACTATTATGATAGCAATCAACATTGCTGTGACAATTATTAGGATTATTGTTGTTGTTTTGTCATTTAGTAAGCATTTTAGTTGATTTTATTGTTAATTGAATTGTAACAATAGTTGATGGAATATTCTTTGTTGCATTTTAACTTTTCAATGAATTAATTGTGTTTGACAATGATGGATTTATGCTGAGGTTTTGTCGGTATATATTTTAATACTGCACATATCAAAGATGCTTATGTTTTATTTCTTTAGTTGAGCTTAGACATCCGTAGATACTTCTATTTGGGAGAGATAGACCCATAACTTGTGCCTTCAGTGTATCTCAAGAAACAAAGAAGTTATTATAATTTTTGTACATTATATCATCAATTATTATTTTCTTAATACTATTAGTTCTGTTTATAGACCCATAACTTGTATCTTGTCGTTACTATTACTTCTGTTTATAGGTAGGGGAGGTAGGGGAGCTATCAGAGATCTTCCAATGGAAAGGTGAGGTGCCGAAGGGTCTACCCGATTGGGATGAGGGAGAGAAGGTGCATTTGGGGGAGGAACTAGCAGATGTATTGCTTTACCTTGTCCGCCTTTCCGACATGTGTGGTATTGACTTGGGCCAGGCTGCCCTTAGAAAAATGGGTTTGAATGCCATCAAGTATCCTGTTGACCAATGCAAGGGATCTTCTAACAAGCACACCCATTATGGCCGCACCAGTACTGAAGAGCCAGACAATGGGTCACTTTAGGATTCAGGGATTTAGGGTTTTGGGTCTTTAGGGTTTCTAAGAAAGAAAAAGGAAGACGAAGGGTTTGCTGCAATATGATTCTTCCTTCTTTTTGTGGGCCAAGTTGCATTATGGTCTGTTTTTTGGTTGTTATTGTGTTGAGGTCAAGATTCGCATTTTGATTGGTATGGACAAGTGTGTTTTGCAACATTGTCATGTATGGGGCCTCCTCTGAAAAGGAATTGAATTTTCTGTAGCGATGCCTATGGTCGTAACGTGCTTTCCCTACATCTTGGTTGTTGGTGGTTTTATTTGTCAGAATGTTTATGCCCTTTGCATTTGTAGGACCCATTATGTATGCTGCTGTAGATCAGATATTGCCTCCCTCAGAAAAGAAATTACCCCTTTTCCCTGAAGTATTATTAACTTTTGTGGAGAAAACTACTGGGATGTTTGCGGAAGAATGTACAGAAGAAAATGAACAGCGCAACTTTCACACTATCCTACACCTACAGTATCTGTTTATTTGAG
Organism: Schoenoplectus triqueter; assembly: GCA_964058805.1. Lineage (NCBI taxonomy): Eukaryota > Viridiplantae > Streptophyta > Magnoliopsida > Poales > Cyperaceae > Schoenoplectus > Schoenoplectus triqueter. Next base: position 12,008 of record CAXKVV010000273.1, on the reverse strand, counting down.
GAATTTTCACCGTTAATTTGTTTTTACGTGTGCTTGGTCAAATCTTGTGTGCTGAAAGGAACAGCTCACTTTTCTTTTGTTGTTGTTGGATGATTGTTGGCATACTTGTCAAAGCTTTTAAATTTCTAATTTTCTCATCCAAACATTATTGTTTCTTATTTACTTGTCTAAACAAAAGCCTCTTATGTTACATACTCTTCATTTATTCTAATATTGTTAAATTGAAATTAATGTTTTGTTTAAGTTAAAATGTTAAGTTTACTTATCAAGAAAAAAGTTGCTCTTCGACCTGGCGTGCTTGCCTATAAGGCCTTCAGACATCCCACATTGCCCCTTTTATTCTAAGTGGGGACTTGGGAGGAGGAAGCATCTGGATCATTATTCATTGTCTTATGATGCGGGAATGAGAAGTAAGAGAGAAAAACGAACATTTTCATGATGTGGTCATGTGATTAAAGGACGAAATTTTATGTCATGAATCTTAACTAGTAAAATAATTATCAAAATTAAGGAATTAAATTTGTTATTTTTTTATACTTAGAGAGTAAAATTAGGATGTCCTGAGGAGCATGGAGGTCCTTAATATTCTTAACTCAAAAACTTATCTAACTATCTCTAAATTTTAATCTATCTCTTTATAAAGTATCTATATCAAAATCTTATGAGATACAAAATTTTTATATTTTTGGAGTTTTATAAATATTTATTTCATAAATTTTAAGATTGATAAAAAAAATAATAGTAAAATAATAAATCTTTGCATATGAAAATGAGTCACTTAAAAAAAATTGACATAAATATTTAAAAAATCTAAAAAAATTATATATCTTAGGAGATTTTGATATAATAAATTATTGAGATATATAATTCAAAATTCGGAGATGATTATATATATTTTTGAGTTAGGAGCACAGAGGTTTCCATGCTTTTAGGAACATGCTAGTTTTTTAAAAATGATTTTTTTTGTATATATATATATATACATATAATATATAGAGGTTGACTGATATGAAAATATTTGAATTTCAGTCTAAGCGTACACGACTCAAATTTTATCATAATATTTACAAAATTTAAATGCATCCCCTCATTAATTTTTTCACGCAAAAATATCAAGAGATACAAAATTTGGTGTTTTTAGACTTTTCTATTTTTTTTTTAAAATCAAATCTAATATATATATATATATATATATATATATATATGAGTAGAGATATCGTGAGCTTAAGCTCACGGAGGCCTTCTGTGAGCTTAACTCAAAAAATATATCAAATCATTTTGAAATTTTAATTTATTATTCTCATTAAATTCTTTATATGAAAATATCATGGGATGTAAAAATTTGGAGTGTTTTGAGTTTTTTAAGTTGTGGTTTTTAATTTTTGAAAATCAGCTCTAAAAATAATAATAATATATTCAATACTTGAACATCATTTTAAAAAATTAAAAACGGTGACTTAAAAAACTCAAAACACTCTAATTTTTTACATCCCACAAGATTTTTATATAAAAAATTTAATGAGAATGGTAAATTAAAATTTTAAGATGATTTAATATATTTTTTGAGTTAAGCTCACGGAAGGTCTCCGTGAGCTTAAGCTCGCGGTATCTCCACTCATATATATATATATATATATATATATATATATTGTCTAGCATTTTTTCATTATCATTTCAACCGAAATGTAAATGAGTCAAATTTTAATTTAAGTATCTCAATAAAAAAATTATATCATAACCTAATAGAATAATAATTTTCATCGTGTTTGGAGTTAGTTTACTATATTTAATGATTTTTAAAAGATAGTTCTGAAATAATAAAAATAATAATAATAATTATATGTCAAAAGAGCTTATTTTCTAAAAATAATTAAGTATAGTAAATTAACTCCAAACACGATGAAAATTAGTATACTATAAGATTATCATATAAAGATTTTATTGAGATACTTAAATTAAAATTTCGAGTATGAAAAATTAAAATTTGACTCGTTAACATTTCGAATTGAAATGCTAACGGAAATATGCTAGACAAACTATATATAGAGAGAGAGTGGGGTTATGGTGCTTCGTATCCGTATCTCAAATTTAAAAGTTCAAAAAGCCGATCCAAACCGTTGAACTTGATCTTCATATTGAACTATCTCTGGAGATCAATATATATATATATATATATATATATATATATATATATATATTTTAAATTTTTGTTATTTTTTAGATAGGTACAAAATCGCTAGTTTTGGATGGTGCAGAAATCGTTAGATCAGCAAACTTTGTACCAATTTTAAAAATAGCAAAAATTTTCAAAAAAAAATATAAAATTTGATCTTCAAGGATATTTCGATATGAAGATGATGTTCAACAGTTTGGATCGGTCATTTGAATTTCAAATTTAAGATACGAACGCGAAGCACATAAGATTTTGTGCTTCGCGAATCACCATAGCCTCACGATGCTATGCATTGCACGGATGGTCCATGTGCTAGGGACCATTTCTCTATCTTCAAAGTTCAAATGATCGATTCGACTAGTAAAAACGTTTGAATATGAAAATCTAGTCGAGAACCAAATTATATATTTTTTAGATTGTTTTTACTATTTTTTAAGATGGCTAGAAAATCACTCCTTTTGAATGGCTCATAGTAGTTAAATCAAGTGATTTTATAGCTATCTTAAAAAAATAGTAAAAAGTTTTTAAAAAATATAAAATTTGATCCACAACTAGATTTTCGTATGCAAAATATTATGACCGGTCGGATCGATTATTTGAACTTTGAAGAAGGAGAAACGGTTCGTAGCACATGGACCATCCATGCTATGCGTAGCACCGTAGCCTAACTATCTCTCTCTCTCTCTCTCTCTCTATATATATATATATATATATATATATATATATATATATATATAGTGGAGATACCGTGAGCTTAACTCAAAAAACATATCAAATCATTTTGAAATTTTAATTTATCATTCTCATTAAATTCTTTATATGAAAATCTCATGAGATGCAAAAATTTGGAGAGTTTCGAGCTTTTTAAGTTGTTATTTTTAATTTTTAAAAATCAGCTCTAAAAATAATAATAATATATTTAATACTTGAACATCATTTTAAAAAATTAAAAATGATGACTTAAAAAGCTCAAAACACTCCAAATTTTTGCATCCCACAAGATTTTTATATAAAGAATTTAATGAGAATGATAAATTAAAATTTCGAGATGATTTAATATGTTTTTTGAGTTAAGCTCACGGAAGACCTCCGTGAGCTTAAGCTCACGGTATCTCCTCTCTCTCTCTCTCTCTCTCTCTCTATATATATATATATATATATATATATATATATCATAAAATCTGCTCTAACGCATGGTTCGTATATCTCTACTCCTTATTAAGCACATAAGTATCCTGATCCCGCAACGATCTAGATTTTTTGTTAAATTTCTAGAGCTAATATCAGTCATCAGATTGAGTTATTCTTCAAATAATATTACTATCTCTATGGTCATTTGTATTGAAATTATAATTTTCTCTCAATTTTAATTGTTACACGAAATACTGCATAATTAAAGAGTACAATTGTTTTACTTTGTTTTCTTTTTTTAGATTGTCATCAATTATGAATTTTAACTTTCTTTAAATTATGAATGCCAACATTTCTCTCAATTCTGCATTTATTTTACATTAATTATGTATTTATGATGTAATTTATATTAATTACTAAATTATTTTTATTTTTGTTTTCTTTCTTTTCATATGAAGATATGAATTTTTATATTTTTAAAAGATATCGCCGTAACAACTCACGGACAAGATACTAGTTCATATATAATTATGTTATTATAACAACCAACATTTATTAATTATAAATATAATGAATTTTTACTCTCTGGATCGTTTATATTTTATTTTGATTTTATTCTTAATGAATTCAAAGCAATAATATTCCTTTTTCTTTTCAAAAAGGTGTTCGAACAATTCATGATTTAAATCAGTTGGGTTAGTCATAATACATCATTGCTACTGTTGGCCGTTTAGAAGCAACTACGTGGAAACATAAGTAGATGAGCATTGTGCAAAAGTTAAGTTTAGTAAATAATAATTAACCACGGCACCCAAACACATCATTGTTTTGATGTTTCGGGGAAAATAAAACACCGTACTCCAAAGAAAAAGGTTATGACATAGTAAAAGTTAAGTTTAGTAAACAAATAATTAACTAATAAAAGTAAACCCAGATTTTGTGCAAGTTCTAAAAGAGAGAGAGAGTTTGAAAGACGAAGTTCAGATTTTTTGTAGGTTAAAGACAGGTTTAAAGTACCGATTGTTGACCATTTTCCTAAGCTAAGCAATATATTTGATTCTGATTTTAACTAAAATAAATTCTAAATTAAAGATCGAATTGGACGGATTTTCGGGTTAAATCAAAATAAAAGCCTAGGGTATCAATATTACCATAAACTAGCGCATTAATCTTACTTAAGTTATATATTTATTTTTAATCATGTAAGGGTTATCATCTAAATTAGTGCTAATTGTCGGATTAGAGTATAACACAGTGCTTAAATCAGTTCAGACTTCACGGTCAGATATTTCGCCCTAATCATTAAAGCCCTTTAAGTCCTGATAAATCTAAACTATCAAAAACTTTTTATTCACGATTAAGTACTGTTACACTTAACAATTTCTTTAATTTTATTATTTTATAAAATATTTTTGAATTTAACAAAAGTTCTATTGAGTTATTTATAGCATCCTATGAACACTTCATCAAATGATCAAGATGTTCCCGCCGAAGATAGCTGAAAGAAGTCTTATGAAGATATAGGATTATATATGTAAAGGTATAATTCAAAATATTCAGTTTCTTGTTAAAATTGTAAGAAAAATTATCTCCACCATAGCAAATCGTTATAATAGTTCCTCAGCCATTATAACATTTCACCACTCTACACTCAAAAATTTTAAAATTTTCTGAAAGTAGAGACATCACAAAAATTCTAGAGCATATCATTGTTTAACGGCTTAAAAATGTTGAACGTTTTAAGTCGTTCAACGCTTCAGGGAACCATTATAATGGCTCTGAAGAAAGTAGCCTTGTCAGACCGATAATCAACATAGTCAAACTTAGTCAAAGAGTTGCATTGCTTCACTGAAGTGTTCAATGTTTTCTTCAAATATATAATGATTCAGCTAAATCATTTTAAACTGTTATAATGATTTATATGCAATATGACAAGGTGTACTCTTAAAAACCCAATGTTCAAGATAAAAAAACATTATAATAGTTTCCTACTTAAGACTAATTATTTTCTGTTAAGAGCTCTATTTAAGAAATTGATTCAGGATTGTCCAAACTGATTAAACTCTCGCAATCCTTAGCATCCTGAGCACTCACTCTAAAGCAAAGAAAGAGCGCTTATATTCTCCCTTTACAAATACAAGAAACTAAGATACTGAATTAGCCAAATCAAATAGCTTCCTATAATATTTTCTGTGCTCTTATTGTAACTCTAATCTTTGAGATGTGGCTCAATTTGTCTTCAGTTTTTAATTGACTTTTCTAAGTCCTGAGTGCTCTTATGTTGTATTTAATTTTTATTAGATAGATTTTAGTATTCTTACACTAGTGTTTGTGAAGAAGTTAAAATTTCTAATTGTAAAATATTTTAAATCAATAAATCTACGTTTCATTCTTGAAATGGATCCCAAAAATATATATTTTTATAACTGAACTCCTTTAGAATCTTGATCTTCTTTACTTTTTAATACTTGTACTTTTTAGCACTTCACATTCTAAATTATCATAAAAGTTATATTTCTTGATAGTAATTATCGGTTTATTATTTTACATCAATTATTATTTTTAACAATTTATATTTTATCAAATTCTCATAGCATATTTCTATTATATTTGCACATAATATTTGATTTAGTTATTGTGTTCTTGTACTATTTGTTTGAGTCAATTTTTACGTAAATTTTATAGAAAATTAACAATCTATCAAACAATTCTTTTTAACCTGTCCAAATTAAGTGTTAACTTATATTTTGATAAATACCATCAATTATTACCTTAAAATATCAAGTATCTCTAACCAATTACTCTAACAATATAGCAAAAATCTCATCTAATCTAGATTTCACGGTCAAATAATGTAGAATTAGATGTTATTTTTGGATCTGAGATTGTCAGATTTTGATTAAAAATGTGAATAATTCTCTATATTTTGTGTCATCATATTATTGATTTGCATATTATGAATACTAAGTGGATTACTAATATAAATACAAAATAATTCAATCAAACACAAATTCAATTTAATCACAAAATAATTAGCATAAATTAAGACTAAACATACAAGTGACTAAAATTAATTGCAACAAGTTCAAATATATATGTCTAGCCCTAAAAAAAAGATTACACATTAATCGTGGAGAGAAACTCATAACAAAAAAATAAGAACAAAACAAATAGAAAAGTTACTCCCAGAAATTTGATCTTGGTTCTTGCTTCCCTTCTCCTTTTTTTTCTCTCTCTAAACCCTAGTCATATCCAGAGCAATCTCAAATAAAATATGAACTATATATATATATATATATATATATATATATATAAACCCTAGAAATGATCAAATAGCATGGAACCAACTTCTTGCGCCTAGAGTTTGGATCGAACTAATATGATTTAGACCAAACTTAGTGTCTGAGAATTTGGCAGCGTTCAAAGTTCGATCTGAACTTGTGGTCTAACTGATGTTGACAACGCTCAAATGATCATAGTTTTTTTTTTCTGTGAACTCTTATTAAGATGATTTAAAATACGTTGAAAAATTAAGGATAAGCTCTACAATATTGATACATAATTTTGTCACTTCATACAAATTGTGGACTGAAATTCCTTCCTTCTTGTTCTAATCTTTTCCGATTTGATTTCAATTTATATTTTTCTCTTATTTTCTTCTTGGGTTTTTCCCCCTAAATTACAAATTAAAACTCGACGACATCTCAAATTTGTAGTTTACCCTAAAGATGTTAAAAAAACAAACTAAAAGTTTGTGTTTTGAGACTAAACCCTAACCAAATATATCATTTTTATCGGTTCATCACCTATTGTAAACTAAACATTCTAAAATTGTGAATAATGACAATAATTTTTAATAATTCAAAATTATAAATATTCAATTATCCAATATTAATCATTGACCTAAATATATCTTGACTTTTTAATTACAACCTACTAACTTGAATGGATAAATATTAAAAATTCCAATATATAGTTAAACCCTCGAGATACATCACAAAATATAGCATCCAAGGTTCTGACAATGTACATAAAAATAAAATTATAAAATTCAACAAGTCGTCAACTAAATAAATGGAGATATCAGCTAATTCACTGAATATAATCATTATTTCCTCTCCTTATCATTACCAAAATATAAAAATATATAAGTGCCTGATTAAAAAAAAATCAACGCTTGAACTTTAGCAAAAAACAACAACAAAGAATTCAATATATTTACATGATAATTATGTAAGACGATGAATAAATAATATAAAAATATTATTTTATCTTTTTAACCTTCCAAAATCTCTCGGTACACTACGTTGGATGGTTCTCTGATTTCACCAACATGCTTAACCAAAACTTTTGTATTCATGCGAGAACTCCCTCTTGATAATGTCACATAAAGTTGACTATGCAAGATATCTGGTTCTGGTAGATGCGAGCTTTGAAGTGCCTCTAATTTGACTTTGAAGATGCGAGTTATAAAGTCAGGACGAACTTGAGGTTGTTGTCTTGGCAGTAGCTCGTCAAGATTTTCATCTCATTTTGAATTACATGTCATCATCATAAAATTATTTGGCTTGTCAAACTCTTGAGCTAGTGCCATGGCTTCCATATTGAGTTTTCGCAAGACACGAGGGCTCCAATGAATGAGGAAGGCAGACCAATTTGCTTCCTAACTCTGTTTCCATATGTTTCATTAGATCTCATGTTAGTCTTTTATACCTTGGTAAAGATCTGATCATATTTTTCTTTGGTTGTTGTAATGAATTGTAAACGATATGATTCGATCTTGATGCATTTGTCTACAACGAAATGTCGTAGCAATCTTCCGCCCAACAGAAGAAGGTTTATATTTTCGAAAAACATACTTATTTTTTCCTTTGATTTTTTTTTAAAATTTTACTCTAACTCAAAATCTGAATCCACCTCTGCACCCGATGCTTTGAACCTGTTCTTTGTTCGACTTGCAGAGTAATGACACATGTCTATCTTTGTCCTGATCACTGTGATAAACGTAAACGATTCCCTGGCCGATTTTTACTGGTTCGTCTAATTAACTTGGACATGACCAAAAATAATTAATTTCCAATATTCAGCCGCCTCTTACTAAAATTTTAGTTCAGCCTCTGAATTCAGGTGATGATCCTTAAATAGAAACTACAGTAGTCTAGTTTCTATTGCTAGAAAGATATTTTCAGCTGGTCGTCAAATAAATATTTGGATAAAGAGTTTATGATTTATGTCTCAACAAAGTTATTTGTTAAAGTGACGTGCTAATTATGTCCTTATAAAAATTCCTCAGAAAAAATCCTCCACCTTCTTATAAGTTGTATGAACGCATGTATAAAATATTTTTTTTATAGAAAGGAACATTTAGAGCCGATAAAAAATCATTCTTAAACTATTGAACATGATGACCGGCCGTTTGATCATTCTAATCACTAATTAAGCACGTGCAAATTCATAAATAATATTTTAGAATTTAGCATATCAAGTCCCCATTTTTTAACACACATTAGTTATGAATATGTTTCATTTTCAGCATGAATACCCATGATAACAGATATAAATATCTATGATAATAAGTATGTACATTTTAAGTAGATTAAAATTTATTTTTAATAATGATGAGCTCTTTACATCTTACGCGTCCAGCCCTTCATTCAAAAAAAAATGAAATACTAATATGGATGTTCATATTTGAAATAAATAGTATTCATATCTAATCAATGACATACTTATACTTAGTTATTGGGGTGTTCATATCCGATTATGGAATATAAAAACCTATTAAAAATAAAATATTACTGAAAATAAAAAGTTAAAAGAGAAAATAATTGAGTAACATGTTTGGGAATAAAAAAAATATTGAGAATAAAAAGTTGAAAGAGAAAACTGTCATGAAATAAATTTGGAGGATTTTTGTTGGGATGAAAAGATTTCCTCTTTGATAAAATCAAATGTTGCAAACCAAAATAATTATTTGTAACTATAATATCAAAATAATTATGTATAATTAAATTTCTTTGGATGATAAATATTGTATTGATATTTGCTTTTGAAATTTTGTCATGATAGTTCTTGATTTAGTTAGTAGATTTAGAAGATACGGGAGATCTATATTTCACCCTTTGTAAAGGGAAATGATCCTTTGACAATGGATCTTCAAATAAATTTGAATTAATTTTTTTTATAGATATGTCTTCTACTTATAGATTGATGGATATTAAATTTTATATAATTTTATTATTATTTATTAATCCATCAAGATCATCAAAATATTATGTACTTTATAACGATTTTAATTTAACGGTCTTTGATGAACTATCAAATGATAATGAAATTACATGAAATTTGAATCAACATCAATCTGTACTCTCTGAATACTTTATCTCATTAGCAAGCAAACATGTATCAATATGGTATTTGAGAAAAATTCGGCCGTATTTCCCCTCCGCTCTCCGCGTACGCCAATGCACAATTGCATGTACGTATGTACTCGTGGAAATAAAAAGGAAAACGCTGAACCAAATCTTTCTCATACACCAGATCAACGAGCGTACGCTCACTAATCCTAAATGAGACAGAGTATTCAAAAAATAGTCCCAAACGGAGACTATTCGAGATTAATCCCTATTAGATTAATCTTGAATGGGTACCGACCTAAATTAGCTCAAGTTTCGGTGAATTGGTCATACATGACAATACTACTAAATTATAATGCATCAATTACATGCTCTAAAATTAATAAAATTAATACATAATTAAATCAAAAATTTATTTAAGCAAATCAATCAAAAATTTCAAAAATTAACCTTAATGCTCGCCGCAGCTCGCTGCGCGCCGCTGCCCGGTCTTGTTTGCTGCTGCCGAGGTCTCGTTTGCCGTTGCCCGCTTCGGACCCACTATAATCACCCGCTCTGATCCGCTTTTGTTACCCACTTCGTTTGAGAGAAGATAGATGAGATGTTTGTTGTTGAGACAGTAAGAGAAGAGAATAGAAAATTTAACAAATCTAGTAAAATTTTGTGTTATTTCGAGCTAAAAAAAATGCTCAAATTCGGAGCTCCTTTAATGGTGGCGGCTGCTGGTTGGGGGAGAGAGAGAGTCTGTAAAAGGGTTTACAGCGGTTTTACAATACTTATTAGCAACTTTATAGCAATTTTTCAGCTAAAAACCACTGTAAAAGGGTTTACAGCGATTGTTAAAAGAAAACCGCTGCTAAGTTTACAACGATTTTCTTTTAACAATCGTTGTAAACCCTTTTATAGCGGTTTTTAATTTAAAACCGCTATAAATGGTGCGCTACAAAAGAGGTATTTTGACGTAGTATTAATTAGTACCAGCATGCGTTACAATAAAATATTTTTTATTTCTTATGTCCTTTTTAATTTGCTTTTGAACTAAAAAAAATATGATACCACAAGAAGAAAATAAAATACATTTTTAATGTATAATCATTTCGATTGTTTTTCTCCTTCTTGTTGCATTAGCTCCTGCAATCTGCCCTGTGTGTAGAGGTGGCAGTCAGGCGGGTCGGGTTCGGGTTCGGGTCGGGGGGGTCGGGTCAGTTTGACCTTCTAGAAGAAATCGGGTCGGATCAATTTATATGTTGTGTTTTTCAGATCGTTGATAGATTTCGATTGGATTGAAGACCATTTGATCTCGGGTCGGGTCGGGTCGGATTCGGATCCGGACGGGTCGGATTCGGATCCGGACGGGTCGGATCGAGTTCTGCCACCTCTACCTACGTGAATGATGTTGTGAGTGTGATTCTCTGCTATTGTATTAATTAATATAAAACTCTTAAATTTATAAATATAAATGATCATTATTTAATAAAATATAATTTATAAATCATAATATTTTTTTAAGATAAAGTTGTATAGTAGATAGTTTTTTTTGAAAAAAATAAAAATAATTGATTATTTATTTATTTGATGGATAAATTTTTTCTGCACCTACCATCAATGTATGATAAAAAAAGAAAATAAAATGAAGAAAAAATGATATTGATCAAAATTTAAATCGTTAGTTTTTAAAAATATTGATCTGTACCATTCGATTAGGAGTATTTCAATCATTAAGAAAATATTAAAAAATTAAACATTACTGAAAAAATATAATATATATGTTATTTATAATATAGTATAGATATTTTTAAAGTTAACAATAAAGAGAAAACTCTATTTTTTCTATAAGAAAATCTCTTTAGGGTGTGCTCCACAAGGTGGGTAGAGGACAATGAATGATCTTTTTTCTTTTCCATTTTATCTTTATTAATGATCTTCTAAATTTTATTTCTTCATCTAATTATTCATTCTCCATTCATTGTTACATGATTTTTATGTTGTAAAAAAAGATTGTTGATTTGATGTGTTTTGCTTTAAAATACTTAAAAAGAGAAGACATGCACTTCAATTTCAATAAAATCAAATAGTGATTCAATATTTAAAGTCTCGCAAAGTGCTTAACAACTAATCTGATTCAGAAAAAAAAAATCAAACACAATGATATTCATCACAACTAGTTATTATAAGAAATATTTTTGGACTTCTTTAAAATTTATCCTCTACATATATTAAAGTCAAAACTGTAACTATTGTTATTACAAATATTATTATTATTATTATTATTATTATTATTATTATTATTATTATTATTATTATTATAGCATTACTATTTTATTATAAATATCTGTATTATTATTCGT
>CAXKVV010000272.1:0-29889 GCA_964058805.1 Schoenoplectus triqueter | reverse complement strand
GTATACATTTATTTTTTTCATAAAATTGTTGCATTTGGATAACTTTCTAATCACTTCTCTCATTTTTTTTATTCTTCTGTTATATGTTTTTTTTTTCAATTTGCACAATGTGATGATCAAAACACTTTTGTCTCGTTCCAAATTAAATTAATGACAAATCCAGGACGCACCTTTAATATTTTCCATATATCTGTCCTGCGTCATCCTTTAATTTTTTTTCCGCAAAATAATGTCCTAGTTGACAGTGCAATCATTCAGTAGACAAATGGAGGATCCTTTCAGGCAAAACAGGAGAGGATGACAGATGATGATAATTGATAAGAAGCGATTTGCGAAGCTATCAGTATCATGAGAAATCGCGTGATGGATGGAATGCTTCTTGTTGCATCTGCGTGCACAGCATGAATTACAACGAAAGCACCACGTTTGGACTCAGCTATGATTGCTTCCTTGGTCGTAATTTTGGGCCTAGTTTAAATTTCCTTTGTTTTGGACCTTTTGGTCAACCATGACCTAAGCCCGGTACTAGTTTAGTCATGTAAACCGTGAACCAAATATGATGAATGATGATAATTTAAAATCGATTGAACTACGAACTTCAGGCCGCCGAATCTGAATCTGAATAATAGTAATGTTATTATTCAATTTATTCTGTATCTAAAATATTATAACGGATAAGAATATAATTTATTTATTATCTATTCATATCTGGTAAGTTTATATTTCTATCAAGACCAGAAGTGCCATTCATCTACAAATTGATATATTTTTTATTTATATAAGTATATATACTATATCATATAAAGTCGAGATACTAATTTATTAGTTTTTCACGCGCAATTAATAAAATCTGATTTTTTTTTAATAATATATATTTAGAAAGATAATGCTATGATTTGAAGCTGAGATTGATATATTTTAATTAACAATATAATAATATAGTGTGATTAGTGAATAATATTTGTTAATAATATATGCAAAGTATTTCAGTTTTCTTTGCTTTCCTATAATATACATTAATAGTTTTTTTTAATTATCCTATTATATTAATAGTTATATTTATATTCGTCAAATATCTAATCTACATTCAGTATTTGTTTAATATCTGATTCATATATGTATTTATAATCATATTCGAGAAATTACAATGATACAATTTAGTTATTATCCATCCATATTTGATCAGTTTATAGCCCTAGATTTAAATGTGAAAAATATTTTTACTTATTTTTGTAAAAAGTTAAATGAAATTCACAATAGTTACCGCAATATCGTCAGTATTGGATTAGTTTACAGCCCTAGATTTAAATGTGAAAAATAGATCGAAGTAGATATTTCATATATTATAAATTGAGGAGGATTCAATTATACCAATCTTTGGTGACATTAAATTAGGTCGAACATTTTCAAAATTAAAACAGCCAATCTAAACCAATCAACATGATAGACATATTATAATATGCTTGGATATCAAATTGGATATTTAAAAAAAATACTATTTATTAAGATGAGTAAAAAATTCAATGGTCTAAAAATAGCGATTTTGTACCCACTATCTATACTATGTTATAAAGAGCGTATGCATTGGAGGTAAGGGTGTCAATGGGTCGGGTCATATATTTTATTATTTTTCTTGACCCGATCCGAACCCGACCTGATTAAATTCGGGTCAAAAAATCTTGACCCATAACCGACCCGTCTAAAATAATTAATTATTTATTAATTATTTTTATATAATATTAAGTAATAAAATATTAATTAATTTATAATTATTCTTAATTAGTGTATATTTAAGCTTTAATTATTACTAAATCACAAAATTAATTTGAAAAACATAATTAATCGGGTCGGGTTGGGTCGGATTGACCCGAACCCGACCTGACCCGATTCAGGTCAAAAAAATTAAACCCATACCCAACCCATTTATTTTCGGGTCATATCAGGTTAGGTCGGGTCGGGTCAAGAATTGACACCCCTAATTGGAGGGGTGCATTAATATTATCAAATAATGTGCAATGATCGGAATATTCATATTCAATTTATGATTGAGATTGATTGATTTAAAAAAAATGTCAGTTTAAATTTCAGTCAAACTCATTTTTTCTCTCCATTTCATTTACTATTTTTTACCATATATTTATAAGATATCTAAAAAGAAGTATATCAAATAAATTAAATATCAACTATTATTAAATTTTATTATAAGAAATGAAACTACACATTGTACAATCTTTACTCGAAAAAAATTATTATATTTTATGTATTATCTTTTATTAAATAATAAATTAATTTTATTTAAAAATTAAGAGCCGTGTTTTATAAACACTTTCAAAGTAACTTTTGTTTTATTTTATTTTTTACCATACTACTTTTATTTTTCAGGTTTATTTTTTATATGCATATATAGAGAGAGAATTGGGCTATGGTGCTTTGCAAAGCACAAAAGGGTTATGTGATTTGCGCTCTATTATTAATTTTAAGTCAGAAATGATCGATTCAAACCATTCAATCTAATATTCATATTAAAATTTATTAGTAAACCAAATTTTATATTTTTTGGAATTTATTTGCTATTTTTTTTACTAATAGATTTTGATATGAAGATTAGATTGAACGGTAAACCGTGAGTTATTAAAAGCATGTCTTTTTTTAGATTTTTTAAAGGGGTTTTGACAGTAAACCGTGAGTTATTAAAAGCATGTATTTTTTTTAAAATGTGTTTTGAAATATTCTTTCGAGAGGTTTTAAACTATATCACTCAAGACGTGTCAGATTAGTCCATTTTTTTAAAGAAAAATAGAAGGTGATATAATCATACTTTGAAAAGAAAATAAAGACACCAATAATAATCACGAAGGTGATAAAACCATCCAAATTGTTGCGACTGTTTTGGGTCTTAAAGAAAAGAGAGAAAAATAATTATACATAAAGAAATCTTGAGATTTTAAACTTGCTCTTCTTAGACCACAACCAGGGGCGGATCCACCATTCCTCAGGGGGGCGGCGGCCCCCCCTGGATTTTGAAAAACAGTGTTTTTCAGTAATATTTTCGGTAGTTTGCCCCCCCTGGAAATTTTTTTGGCCCCCCCTGGATTGTCTGATTAATTTTATTGAGAAAAAAATATTTAATATCATATATAATGAAATAATTATGCAAAAATATCAAAATATAAAATTTTATAGACGAAAATTTTCTTCATCAACTTCATTATCTATTAGTTTGAGCTTTATTTTATTGTTATTTTTAATATATAAAATGTTATTATTCTAATAATTTTTTTATTAGGTAAGAATATATATTAAATTATTATTATTTTATTTAGTATCCGATTAGTTAATGGATTTAAACCCGATAAGCTATTACAATCCGATATTTGCCCCTTCCTGACTAAAATCCTGCATCCGCCCATGACCACAACACAACACAACCCTTAAGTTAAGAGAACTTTTACGAGACTTACTCTCGGCGAATCTAGCCTCTCTGCCCTCTCAACTTACTCTGTGTGTTTAGTTAATCTGGATCTTACAAGATATATTTTCTTAATCTTAAGATTATTATTATTATTATTATTATTATTATTATTATTATTATTATTATTATTATTATTATTATTATTTTAAATATGCAACCATATACACATGAAAAATGCAATCCTAGAATATAATCAAATTATGAAATATTTTTGTCGACTAACCTCAACAGTCTCTTGCCAATATATTTCAAAACATCACAAGATAGAAAGAAAAATACTCGGCCATGAGAATGAAAGTTCTTTTATTATAAGAAGAGAAAGTAGACAGTGGTTTGCCATTTGATTACAAAGAAACCGCTTATATAGTCCTGAAGACTCGTGGACTTCAAAATTTTACATTCTACTTAATAAAAACGTGGACGGCATCTTACAACTATCTCTCATTAAAAGCGAACATAAAAACATAATCAATACTACGACAATTATCTTAACAAATAGTACTTAAATAATATTTATTTTAAAAGTAACGGTTCGTAGTGAAATTTTTTTTGCTGAGGTGGTATTCTTGTTTCTGTCTATTCTTCTACATTTTTCTTCTCCTGAAGTTTCTTCTCCATTTTTCTTGACTTTTTTTCTCCAGTATTTTCATTATTGCCGGACGATGATGCTTCTTCTTCTAATGCTTGAATTACTCTTTCTGGGATTATTTTCTTCAATTCTTGAATTTTTTTCTATCATTTTTCTAAATTCTTTTTTGAAATTATTGCCTTCTATTTCTTCAGCTTTCAATTAGTCTTGATGAGCTAGCTACTTCCGCCATATTTAGAAAGTTATAATTTTCTTAGTAAGAATTTGGTGAATATTGTTGGTAACATTAAACCATTTTTAATATTTTTAATATTTTAACTTCATATCAAAATCTATTAGTAAAAAAAATCTTTAATATTTTTAATATTTTTAATATTTTTAATATTTTAACTTCATTAAAATCTTTAATGTTAAGTAAAAAAACTTCGTTTAAATAGTTAAACCATCAAAATATGTTAAATAACTCCGTTTAAACCATTTAAACTTGAAACTATCGTCTTACAGTTAAAATCATTAAACCATTTTTTCAAAGCTTGAGACTCACACCATATCTTTGCAGGGGGCATATACTTGGTAGTAGAGAATTAGTCGAACCCTGGCAAAAAAAATTATAATTATATATTATTTTTTAAAATATAAATATATATTTATATTGAAGAAAAAATTAAAATTGAATTCCGCAAAAAAAAATCAGTTTTTGACCCTAATACGTCAAAATCTAGCTCCGCCCCTACAAATTTGTATTTGTTAAATGTGTTGAATGTTTTGTAAAATAAGTCATTTTTCTATGCTTGCTATTTGTTAACAGTTTGAGGCCATCAAAATAAACCAAGATGTTCAATTTTAGAAAATTAATATGCATCATATTAATTTTTTTATTTTTTATTTCATTTATATATTCTATATAATTGGAAGTTTGAAAAATTAAAAGCATAATAAATATTCCACATTATTCTACATCCTCATTTTTTTTTGTTATATTGACCGTATGATAGTAAAAATAGAAAAAAAATGGTTTCAATTGGTGTGAACAAAATTATTGCGGAGAAAAATGAATTCTGAAAAATGTGGTTGGATCACCGACAACAAAATTAAAAGACGGAATCAGGGGAAACACAACAATTAATGCAGATTTCTATGTCTCCTTATATGATTGCAAAAGGAAAAAACAGTAGCATATATATATAGCCCGTTTCCCAGTTCCCGTGTTTTCTTCGTTGTTATTAATGCAACGCATGTCATGCCAGAAAAACAATTGAAATGCTTGCTTCTATGACTCTAATAATTTCCCTTTATTTTTGTTGGATCTCAAAGCATGATTATTTATGATCTAGCGGACAGGCTGATAGCGACTCATATCCAATCAGATTCATGTATCGCTAATTGATTAATTATTTTTTTCAAAAAATATAATTGGTACCTGTAGAGGCACCAACAAATTTGATTGGGTCGAGTATGAATTGGATTGGGACTTTGACAGTTTCCTTACAAAAAAAATATTAAATGTGTTTATCAAATTAAATCTCGGTAGATCTGAAATATTTGTCTTGTATTCGATTTATTAATCCAAGGGTTGGATTTCTGACAATTTAAAAATTGGATGTACTTGTCAGACTTAATCATGTTTTAACATTACTAAAAATTTATAAATTGATAAACAAAAATAACTCGAATTCTAATTGTCTAATTTGAGTCCCTTGTCCAATATAATTAATCAATCGGATATTTTTTCATTCGTTTCTAAATGGTTAATTTGGACAAGAATCATTTTGGCCTTGTATTCGTTGTATGAGGAACATTTGTCCTTTAGATAATATTTCCAAAGATTTGTATGCATTTGTTTATGCAGTCTGACATGTCAAAACATTTATACATGAAAATCGAAGTAGAAGGCAACACTATTATTATTATTATTATTATTATTATTATTATTATTATTATTATTATTATTATTATTATTATTATTATTATACTATTATACTTCGTTTGTTGTCCGAATATTGATAAACAAATATAATGTGATTTATAATTTATGTTGTAATTCGGTTGATATAAATATGAATTTTTGCAATCCGCGTTTAAGATGGGCCTGATACAAACAAACATAATAGAAAATAATACATAACACCTATATATATTGATCCCATCTATATCCTCCCCTCAAAATTAGATGACGACAGATACAGCTATATAACAATTAAAAACAGTTATAAAAAAAAGCCGAAAGAATAGTTCGCTGTGCTCACCACGCAAAAAAAAAAAATCTTGATTAATAGAATCCGGCCACACATGGCAAGCTATCTCACTGAAATACAGATGGGATTTATGAAAGAAAGAAGCATCTTATGGGTTTTACTATGCACAATAAATTCTCTCGGCAGCCACGTCAAACAATTTTCAAATGACAATGTTCGAGGTCGATCTCAACAAATCATTTAATTCGATCGAATGGGAGTTCCTGCTTAATTTCTTACAAGCATTACATTTCCCTCCAACTTGACAGACATGTTGATGTCAAACCTAGAGCCCTTACAACGGAAGATAATATAGGCTACTACAATATACATCATTTGGCGAGAAAGATGTGGACACATCTTTGCACAGAAAAATCAGGATATTATTCAGACAGCGAGAGAAATACGCACAGAACTGAAATCCTAGTTCTAGGAAGAGATGGCAACCCGTAGCACATGGCAGCAGGTACATCACACAACGCCCTAGTGACTGTACCAGTATCCGGCACTGGTCTGACAGGAACGCGGTACAACTTGGAGGGATTCTGGTACGTACTGAAAATGACAGGAGCTGGTACCGAGCCGGCTGGTGGAAATGGTATCACTATATCTTACACAATCTGGACCTGTGCTGGGTCGAACAAGCCTACAATCAAGGCAGAACTAGTATTACCAGATTGGGGTTGCTGAAAACCGTAACACTGGTACGCGACCTCTTCCGTAGGCTACTACAAGGGTAAAAGGCAGACACAGACGGGGAGTTGACGTCTGAAGAACAACATGGTAGGTTTCCACAGCGAGTCTAGAGGTCTGAGATCTACTGAGCGGTACAGTGTTAGGGGCGGACCTAGTTTTATCCAGGGGGGCACGTGCTGTTGGTTTGCAATCTTTGTGGAATAATCAAACAAGAAAATAGAAGAGAGAAGAACAAAGAATTTGGGGTGCAAAAGAGACCGCACCATTTTCTATCTTTATCATTCCTTTTATTATCAAATTCAATACAAATATAGAAAGTAAAATCTTTAGAAACAGCACAAAATAAAACGGGTGTGATTTCTTATTTTCCACACCTCACATAAGGAAACAAAATAAACAATAAAGCAACTACCATAACATTTTTATCTAATTAAACAAAACAACAAGCAGAACGTCCCAGCATCCCAGAGAACATAACATCTCGTACCAGTATACAACAAGCTTATATAACATTCACTTCCCTAAGCTTGTTGTACCTTCTCTTGAATCCTGCAGCCCAATTCTTTCTCGCAGCTCACAAAATCTGACTCTTCCCAATGACTTTGTCAGTATATCTGTCAGTTGATCAGATGTACTCACATGTTCAACTTCAAATCTACCATTCTCCACATTCTCTCTGATATAGTGATATCTAGTATCAATGCGTTTACTACGATCATGAAATACTGGATTTTTACACAATGAAATAGCTGACATGTTGTCAATCTTGAGTTTGATCTTCATAAACTCATGACCCAGCAAATCTGCTCGTAGTGTTTCAAGCCAAATGCCTTGACAAGCAACTGAAGCAGCAGCTATGTATTCTGCCTCACACGATGACAATGCAACCACCTTCTGTTTTCTAAAGAACCAACTAATGATATTACCTCCCAAGAAGAACAAGACCCTAATGGTACTCTTTCGGTCATCCAAATTTCCTGCCAGATCACTATCAGAAAAACCAACTAATTTCAACTCACTGTCAGAACACCTTTTATACACACACCCCAAGCTGATACTACCTTTAATGTACCTCAAAATTTGCTTTACAGCAGCCATGTGTTCAGACCTTGGAGATTCCATGAACCTGCTCACAATTCCTACATAATAAGTCAGATCAGGCCTTGTGTGTAACAAGTATCTCAAACTCCCTACAATACTTCTGTACTTGTTTTGATCAACCAACACTGAAGAGCTATCTTTCCTCAGTTTAAGTCGAGCCTCCATGGGAGTTTTTGTCAAATTACATTCTGACATTCCACACTGTTGCAAAATTTTGAGAGCAAAACCTTCTTGACTTAATAAAACTTCACCCTTCTTCTGTTTGACCTCAATTCCAAGATAGTAACTCAATAACCCCAAATCACTCATTCTAAAAGTTTCTTTCATTTGCATCTTGAACTTCTCAATTTCAAACTCACTAGTTCTAGTGATTATGAGATCATCAACATACACCCCTATGATAGTACAATTACCCCCTTGCTTTCTCTTGTACACAGCATGCTCCATCTTACTTCTTTCAAAACCAAGAGAATTTAGAGTACTATCCAATTTTGAATTCCAAGCTCGAGACGCCTGCTTTAGACCATACAATGTTTTGTGCAATTTCAACACCTTATGGTCACTTCCCTTCTCTTCAAATCCTGATGGTTGGATTGCATACACCTCTTCCTTGAGATCACCATTCAAAAAAGCTGATTTGACATCCATGTGATGCAGTAACCAACCCCCTTATACAGCTAGAGCAATGATCATCCTTATAGTCTCAATCCTTGCCACTGGAGCAAATACCTCCTCAAAATCAATGCCTTGCTGTTGTACATACCCCTTCGCAACTAATCTCGCTTTGTGCTTCACAACCTTTCCTTCAGAATCCTTCTTGAGCTTGTAGACCCATTTCAGCCCAATTACCTTTTTGCCCTTCACAGGTTCTACAAGACTCCATGTGTTATTACACTCAATTGACTCAATTTCTTCTTGCATGGCAGCTCTCCACCTTTCTTTCTTGTTAGCTTCATCAAAATTTGTTGGCTCTTCAACACCCATCAGACAAACATCCAAATAATTAACAGGCTGAGTCTCTTCATAAATCTCAGTTAAACTACGTAGCTTAACAGGAGTCACATGTGAATTTCTGTCATCTTCTGAGTTTTCTTCATTGACACCAATATGATCATTAATACCATCACCTGATTCACCATTTGTATCTTCTCTAACAGTGTCACCTTCTTTCTCAAATTCAAATGGTACCTTTAGACTTGTCTCATCAGAACTATTCTTCTTCTCAGTGTTCATTTGCCATGGTCCAGGTTTATCTTCTTCAAAGATAGCATCTCTTGTCACCACCACCTTGTTTGAAATAGGGTTGTATGCTCTATATGCCTTGGATCCTTTCTCATACCCAAAAAACATCATTTCTGTGCTTCTATCATCTAGTTTCTTCACATGAACAAGACAACCAAATGTGCGCATGTGTTGCACAGTTGGTTTGTGCTTATACCATGCCTCATAAGGTGTCATTCCAACTAAACTTTTAGTTGTTGTCCTATTCAAAATGTAAATTCCAGTGGTTACTGCCTCACCCCAAAATTGAACTGGCACCTTCATAGCCTTCAACATGCTCCTAACCATACCCATGACTGTTTGATTCCTCCTTTCAACAATTCCATTTTGCTGAGGAGAGTAAGGAGCTGTCATGTATCTCTTTATACCATTCTCCTTGCAATATTCTTCAAATTCAACAGACTTAAATTCACCCCCCCTATCAGTTCTGAGAGCCTTCAATTTCTTATTTTGTTCAACCTCAACTGCCACTTTAATTCCATTAAAAGCTGTGAATGCCTTGTCCTTGCTAGGTAACAAAGCAATCCACATAAACCTACTGTAGTCATCAACCAAAAGTAAGAAATACCTGTTGCCTGCAGGTGTTGAAGGCAGTATAGGTCCACAAATGTCACCATGCATCAATTCTAAGGTCTCACTTGCTCTGAATTGTGTTTTGGTTGGAAATGTTGCCCTACGTTGCTTGCCCACCAGACAACCTTCACAAACTTGCTCTACATGCTCAATGAAAGGCAACCCTTTCACTAACCTTTCATGACTCATCCTTTTCAGAGCAGTAAAGTTCATATGTCCAAATCGAGCATGCCATCTCCATGCCTTAGACTCAGTAACCGTTGTCATACAAATTGGTTGGACTATCTCCAATTGTAACACATACAAACGGTTTCCCGTCCTCCTTACTTTGATCAACATCTTACCATTTGTATCAAATACAACTCACCTTTCATCATCTCAATTTTACATCCTTGCTCTTCAAAGTTGACCAAGACTAATAATATTATTAGTTAATTTTGGAATATAATACACATTAGTCAAGGCCTTATGTTCACCATTTCTTCCCTTTATCAGCACTGTCCCTTTCCCTCATATCCGCACCAAGTGTCCATCTCCTAACTTAACAGCACCATGTGCACTTATTTCAAGATCAGTGAAGATTTCTAAGTTACCTGTCATGTGGTTACTAGCACCAGAATCTAAATACCATGTACCAGTTGACTGAGTCTGTTGTTTTCCCAAATACAATTCTCCCATGTTGATGTTAATGCCTCTTTCTTTCCCACCAGTGATTACCTGTTGCATTAGTAATACTGGCTTCTCTTCTTCCTCATTTTCTGCAATGAGAGCCCTTTCCTTTTTTGGCTTCCTGCACTTAGAGGCAAAATGCCCAAAAATGCCACAATTGAAACATTTAATCTTTGACTTATCAAATTTCTTTCGTGGCTTTCTTTCTTGGCTACTACTTGGGTTGTCAGCGCTTTCTCCTTTGCTCCTTTCTTTTAGAGACAAAGCTTCCCATTGAGCACGAGTAAGAAGCAAATTTTCATCCATTTCTGACATCTTGTTCGATTGCCTGCCCTTCATGCCTCCATCAAACACCCTCAATCGCCCAATTGCCTCGGCTATAGTCATGTTGGATGTATCTCCCCATTGCTTTATCGTACTGATGATAGGAATGAACCTATCTGGTACGGCGCTGAATAATTTCTCAACCACGCTACTCTCATTCATTTCCATCCCTAAGGAACGCAATTCACCAACTAAACTGATCAACGATTGTGAAAATTCAACCAAACTTACTGATTCAGACATGACCAAACGATCAAACTGTCTTTTCAGCACCTGGGCCCTTGCCTTTTTTACACGATCTTCACCAACCGCCATCTACTTAATTGTTTGCCAGACTTCTTTAGAGGTTTCTTTCTCTGCTATAGCCATGATCGTTGAATCAGGAACAGCTTGCGAGATTGCAGCAATTGCTCCTTGATCCTTTTCCTTGTCAGCCTCTCCTTCACATTCTATTGCCTCCCATACTCCTAATGCCCTCAGTATTATCTTCATCTTCACAGCCCACAAGCCATAGTTTGTGTCATTCAACATTGGATAATGTATTGGCACTCCTCCTCCTCTCACTACTATAATCAAACAAGAAAATAGAAAAGAGAAGAACAAAGAATTTGGGGTGCAAAAGAGACCGATCTTTCTCATTCCTTTTATTACCAAATTCAATACAAATATAGAAAGTAAAATCTTTAGAAACAGCACAAAATAAAACGGGTGTGATTTCTTATTTTCCACACCTCACATAAGGAAACAAAATAAACAATAAAGCAACTACCATAACATTTTTATCTAATTAAACAAAACAACAAGCAGAACGTCCCAGCATCCCAGAGAACATAACATCTCGTACCAGTATACAACAAGCTTATATAACACGTGCCCCCCTGGATTTTGAAAAATAGTGATTTTCGATAATGTTTTCGGTAATTTGTCCCTCCTGTAAATTTTTTTTGCCCCCCTGAATTGTCTGGTTATTTTTATTGAGAAAAAACATTTAATACCATGCATAATGAAATAATTATGCAAAGATATCAAAATATAAAGTTCCTTAGTCGAAAACTTTCTTCATGAACTTGATTATCTATTACTTTAAGCTTTATTTTATTGTTATTTTAATATATAAAATGTTATTATTTAATAAAAATTTTATTAGTTAAGTATATATATATATTAAATTATTAATTTTTTTATTTAGTACCTGATTAGTTAATTGGTTTGAACCCGATAAATCATTACAATCCGATAATTGCCCCCCTAATTAAAATCCTAGATCCGTCACTGATATTGTGGCTGGGAGACCTGGGGCTGGAGACTCGCTCCTCTGAGCCGCATGGAAATTTTAACACAGATCCTCATTAAGTGTCATCTTAGTTGTTTTCCTTTTTGCTATTTTGTTAATGGTTTAAATCTTTTAATTTCAATTATGTACATTTCCGATAACAATTAGTGATCAATTTTAATGAAATTTGAGGGCTAGACCTTATCTTTTTCTAAAAAAAACAGTTAAAAAAAAAGGAAATATCTAAAATCTAAATTAGAGAGATAAGGAAACTTTGGGGGGGAGAGGAAGGATGAAAAGAAAGAAAAGAACAAAGGGCATTAAACCGAAAAGCCGGACCCTATGCTATTAAACACTTTTCTTTAACCATAGTCTAATGCTTCGTTAATACCGACTAATGATAATTATTAATTTTTTAAAGCAGATTAAGTCACTGCCAGCTAAGCCGGGGGCACAGATTTTATGTGAAAGCGACAAAAAAGCCAAAACCCATTATATGATGGGGATGGATCATGACAATGGCTATTTTCAAGTGATTAATGATCATAGGAGATTTCTAGATCTGTGACCATGTGCGCTACTGTCACAAAGTTCTTTTTTCCAACGTGCAAGCCATGTGCACATGCTGTTAGGGGTGAAAAACGTACTAAATCACCACGGAATATACTGGATACGTTTAACGTTTTGCTTAACTGATGAAAATATATTTTTTTTCGCTAAACATTTCATTTACTGAACGTAAGGAGGGATTTTTTAGTTAAACGTTTCGTTTACTCAAACGTTCAAAATATTTGTAATGTTAAAAATTTTGAACGTCTGAGATCTAATGCCAACTGGCTCTTTTTTGACAAATTTGAAGTAAAAAAATTGTCAGAAAAATTTAAAAATGACAAGTTAATATTGGGAAACATAAAAATAGCAGATAACATATAACAATATTCAAAATATCAACATTTATATTCAAAATAAACTGCCAAGTTGTCATTTACCATCTACATATCATACATTCAAAATGTACTAAGTAATTAAATATTCAACAGATAATAAGTATCCAACATATAACTTGTAGCATTTACCATTTACATCTTACGCCCAATCAAGCATGCCAGAAAAGCCAGAGTGTCAGTTACTCTAAAGCCAACCCAAATCCCAGCTATTTTCTCAGATATACTAATCTCAGCCAGAATGACTAAATAAAAAAATGTTGAAAACATTTAAACACATTTATCATCATTGAACAATCAATGCTAGAGATTTGAGAAGCCAAACAAACTAACTGACAATCTTCAGGCTTTAAGGCAATAAGTAATAGGCAACAAGTAACAGGCAACAAGCTAGCACATACAACAACTACAAGGCAACAAACAACACGCAACAACAGGCTTTAAGGCAACACTACCAAAACATTTAAAAAAAAACCAGTAACACGAATCGCCCCCGTGCTATGAATCTGTTCTTCATTTTTAAAGTTCAAATAGTCAATCCTAACCATACAAAATAATTTCATATGAATATCTCAATGTAGACTAAATTTTAAAAAGTTAAAATTTTCTTTTTATTTTTTAAGATAGTTAGAAAATCGCCTCTTTTGAATGGCTCATAATATCTAAATCAAGTGATTTTCTAGCTATCCTAAAAAATAAAAATAAAATAAAAAATATATAAAATTTAGTCTACATCGAGATATTCATATGAAAATTATTTTGTATGGTTAGGATTGACTATTTGAAGTTTAAAAATGAAGAACAGATCCATAGCACGGGAGGCAATCCGTGCTATGCATAACACCATAGCCCAACTCTCTATATATATAGAGAGAGTAAAGATATCGTGACCTTAAGCTCACGGAGGTATTCCATGAGTTTAAGTCAAAAAACATATTAAATCATGTTCAAATTTTTATTTATCATGCTCATTAAATTTTTTATATGAAAATCTTGTGGGATGCAAAAATTTAGAGTGTTTAGAGCTTTTTAAGTCATGGTTTTTATTTTTTTAAAATCAGTTCTAAAAATAATAATAATATATTTAATATTGAACATCATTTTTAAAAAATAAAAATGGTGACTTAAAAAACTCAAAACACTTTAAATTTTTGCATTCCACAAGATTTTCATATAAAGAATTTAATGCGGATAATAAATTAAAATTTGGAGTTGATTTGATATATTTTTTGAGTTAAGCTCATAGAAGATTTTCGTGAGCTTAAGCTCATGATTTTTTTACTATATATATATATATAGTGTTTTACAAAGTAAAAATTCATTATTATTTTGACATTAAATTTTATATTTTGATGGTTCAAATGGTCAATCTAAGTTGCTTAATATTTTTTTGTCAAAATATTATGGGATATTAAATTTCTTGATTTTTTGAGTTTTATAACTATTTTAAATTAATTTTAAAAATAGTCTTGTTTAAGATAAGAAAATGATCTATTTCATGACTGTTTTTGAAAATAATTTAAAAAATAGCTAGAAATCTCACAAAAAATCATGAATTTTAATATCACATGAGATTTTGACATAAAAAATTACTGAGCAATTTTTAATCATTTGAGCATTCGGAATATAAAATTTGATGCTAAAATAATAACAGATTTTTACTTTATAAAACATCAAAATTCATGTTATATATATATATATATTACAAGGTAAAGAGATATGAATATTTCAATTATTTTTGACTTGAAATTAAAAATAGAGCGCAAAACACACAACGCCTTTATACTTTGCAAAGCACAATAGTCGTACTCATATAGAATTAGGCTATGGTGCTTTGCAAAGCACAAAGGCATTGTGTGCTTTGCGTTCTATTTTTAATTTTAAGTAAAAATAATCAATCTGAATCGTTCAATCTAATTCTCATATAAAAATCTATTAGTAAACCAAATTTTATATTTTTTTAGATTTGTTTACTAATAGATTTTGATATGAAGATTAAATTGAGCGGTTTGGATCGATCATTTCCGACTTAAATTTAAAAATAGAGCGTAAATCACATAACGTTCCTGTACTTTGCAAATCACTGTAGACTAATTATATATATATATATATATATATAGAGAGAGAGAGAGAGAGAGAGTGAGGCTATGGTGCTTCGCGAAACACAAAACCTCCCGTGCTTCGCATCCGTATCTCGAATTTGAAAGTTCATACGCTCGATCCAAACCGTTGAACATGATCTTCATATTGAAATATCTTTGGAGATCAAATTTTATATTTTTTTGAATTTTTTTGCTATTTTTTAAATGAGTATAAAATTTGTTGATCTAATGATTTCTGCACCATCCAAAACTAGCGATTTTGTACCCATCTAAAAAATAACAAAAAAATTCAAAAAAATATAAATTTTGATCTCCAAAGATAGTTCAATATGAAGATCATGTTCAACGGTTTGGATCGGGTGTATGAACTTTCAAATTCGAGATACGGACGCGAAGCACGGGAGGTTTTGTGCTTCGCGAAGCACCATAGCCTCACTATATATATATATATATATATATGCGGTAGTTATACTGGACAATCTGCATTTGGTTGATGACTACTCCGTATCCCTCTAGTTTTGATAAGTTGGCTTCAAATTTTTTTATTTGGACAAACACCTCTCATACTCTATTTTGAAGTATAAAATGATCAAAATATCCTTAAATGTCTATATATAACATTTAAAATATTCATATCTCTTTACCTTGTAATATACAAAAATCATTACCTATCTAAAAAACATATGTGCTTGATTAAATATTTCAAGTACATAATAAAGTCGGTTATTTTATGTATATTTTATATGTATTTTTATTATTTTATCTTTGTAGGATATGTAGTTATGTAAACAATTAAAATGATAAACAAAATTTTTATTACAATATATTCATTTTGTGAATACTTTTATTGAGTGAGTTATAGAAATTAAAAATAAAAGCAGCATAAATATTTTAAATATAATGCTATATATAAGGATATTTTGATTATTTCACACTTCAAAATAGAATATTATATTATTAATTAATTGTTGGGAAATTGATTGTCACAAACCGTATAGTTGAGATGGTATTTGTCCAAAACTCCAAATCCAAAGTTTGAGAACCAATTTAACAAAACTAAAAGCTGAGGGAACGTGAGCGTCATCACCCTCTCTCTGTATTAGTGATTTTGTCGAAAAAGGGGATCAATTGTAACATCAAAATTAAAAAAGAAAAATATGTTTGTACAAGTCTAGATCCCAATCATCTGTAATAAAAATTTATAACAGGATGCTTTCATAATTAATATTTCATCGGATCTGTTTAAACAATTCGGATTTTAACAATAAAGGATGCTTTCAAAATGTGATCCTACTCGCATAGACACGAAATTTTTTTTGATCCGGCCCATCTTTATCTACGAAAAGAAAGAACTTCTAATAATTTGATATTATCTTAGGGTTCATTTGGTGAAATAATAAAAATTAAGAATAACATTACTATACCGACAAATTAATTTGCCAAATGAATTTTTTCTAAGTAGAAGAGTGCGAAAAAATGTTAAATTGGTATACCAAGCTATAAGTGGTATGTTAGTTTTAGCTGTTGTGAAATAGCACTTATTGTTTGATTATGTTGTATTATATTTTTTATTATGATTATGATTATGATTATATTATTATATTATAATAATAATTATTATTATATTATCATCAATGTTATTATTATTATATTATTATTAGTTATTATTATTATTATTATCATATTATCATTATTGTTAGTATTATTATATTATTATAAAATTTATTATGATTATAATTAATTAATTATTATTATCATTATATTATGATTATAATTTTTTATCATTATCATCATTGTAAGTATTATAATTATCCACATTTTAACTATTATGATTGACAAATGTCAAATGATATTTTTCGCTCTTCTGAATAATAAAAAATATCAGTCTTCTATTACTCTTTCAAAATAACACTATTCTATCACTCTTTCAAAACTATTCCTTAATTTGCCAAACGAAGCCTAGACTTTATCGCAAAATTGAATCCTACCCTTAATTTGATCTCTTTTATATTTTAAATAAAAGCGGAGTCTAAAATATTCAACTTTAAATTTACATATACTTGAAGCTCCTCACTCAAATTTAGCAGTAGGCGGAATCAGAATTGACAAATGAATGAAGGGGTGGGTATCAAATATCTTGTTTTTTTATCACTAAAATCATTAAAAAAACTACATACTATCATGAGATTTTAATATCAATAATATAATGATATCTATATATTAGGTTGCATAAATAATTTCGCAATAACAACAAAAATAATTAAAATGACCAACCAAGTACCTTGATTTTCCATTAAGAAGCTCATGTACCATGTGTACTTGCATGTAGCGGCCTATGCTATATGTACATATATGTGGCCCAGATCACCACCGCCTCCTAGTTTTATTTATTTCCATCTTCGCCCACTAAAACAGTGAGAGCGCTATTAATTCTCCTTTTCTGTTTTTTTTTTTTGCCATTGATTCAATGTGTGAAAGAACGACTATTTCATCCTCTCCTTAAAAAAAAACATCGCGCATATTTTACCTTGATCATAATTCATACAGCTGCATGCCTGCACCAGGGAATGGATGCTAGTTACGGCCGAGTAAGTAAATAAATTTGTCTTGTGGCTTACAACTGAGAGGTGGCGATTGATGGGTCGGGTCGAATTCATATTCAAATAGGTCGAGTTGGATTGGATTGGATTCAGATTCGGACGATTCAGTTTGATTTTTTAGAAGAAATCAATTAGAATAATTAATATATTGATCTTTTCTGTTTTTAGATTGACTTACATAGATTAAGATTATTTAATTTTGAATCGGATCGAATCAGATTTAATTCAGATTAAATCAGATCAGTTTATTTTTTTTAATTTAAATCGGATCGATCATCAAATTCAGATCCGGATCGGATGAATTTTCTACTTACAACCTGGTCAATAGTCAATGCGTTTGATCCAACCCGTACCACGTTCACGGATCCAGATTTAAAAGACCGGACACAAAATTAACGGGTCGGATCTGGAAAGGCATTGTAAACCTATCATTTAACAGGAGACTGGACCAGTACTGGCTTCTTATTTTTATACTTTTTTTCTTCCCCCCATTTCTTTCTCCGACTCTTCCCCCTCTCATAGCATATGAATAAATAATAGCGAAGAGGGATTAACTAGTGTTCGTTCGTGTATTTCCATCTCTAATAGATAGATGCATACCGGAAGATTAAAGGCTTGCTCCTTTCTTGGATTGGGCGCTTGCAAATAACAGAGAATCCGTGAAAGAAACAGAGTAAGTTTTCTGATTTTTTTTTGTTTGTTTGTTCTAGTGTCGTTTAAATATTTTGCTGTTAAACTGTCCGGAGAGATTAGTAGCTATTTTCTATCTCTTTTCTTTATTTGAGCAGCTTCCAGAAGTTTCGCATCAGGTTTCCATCTAGAGAGAAGGAAGCTATATCTTGATTTAGGTCTTCGTTTTTGGGAATGCGTTGTTTATATGCAAAATTGAAAATAGATCTATGATTTCTAACTAGTAGTGTCGGCAAGGAAAATTTTCTTTCTGGATATTTATTTAGAGAAAAAGGCAGATTTTTATTTTAAGGCAAAGCTTAAAATCTTTCAATAGTCGAGATCCAAGCACCGAGGGAGAAGGTCGTATTAGATCTAGGAAATAAGGATGAAATATCTGTTTCTAGCTTGAGTATTTAAGCCCTACTTAGATGCTTTATTTTCCATTCTTTTCTGATTTTCGTTTGGAAGTATGCCCTTTTATTGAAATATTTTTTCTCATCTATTATTCCCCGAATATCATCTTTCCACAGAAATTGGTGTGCGATGTACTTTTGTTTTTCTTTTTTAGTTATTGGCGTCAATGCTTGACTTCTCATTTGTAAATGTTTTCTTTCATCATCTTTCTCTGCGACTTTAACCTTCTAAGGCTATATTGTATTACTGTTTTAAAGGATAGGAGATGAGGGAAAAGAGAGAGAAATTGCTTTCACTTATCCAATTTCAACATTACACAATTAATTTAGTCGTTTGTACATGGTTTAGTAGCTAGCAGTAAATAAAATCACTACTACGACTTATTCCAGTGGTGGCTGAATGAAGTATATCAATCCTTCTTTCGTTTTTCTAAGTTTTACAATTTATATTCACCACTAACAATTACCTCATTATGGCACTGCATTGTCCATTAAACATCATATTAGTGAGCCACCAAATGTTAAATTATATCTCTCTTTTTTTTTCTCTTTTTCAGGCACAAAATAAAAATGATGAACTAAACTCAAAACCTGTCGCACCTTGGTGAGGATGGATATATGGAGCTTCACAAGGAAAGATCCCACCCAGGGGCATTTTTGTCAAGTGCCTCCCGCAACATCTCCTCTTCCTCCTCTGCCTTTGTCTCTGCCTCCCAGTCTCCCTTCTTCTCCCCTCGATCCCCTCCTCCATCCCTAATCCCCTCTCAAATTACCATACTACCCTCCCAAATCACTATCTTGCCGTCTGAGGCTTCCCCTTGCCATGCCAGCTCATCTGGAACAAGCTTGGCTCACCAGAGGAGTAAAAAGACCAAAAGGAGAAACAGTCCAATATCAGTACGTACTAGGTCAGCCATTACAGGTTCCTCAAACAATCGGCTGAGGAGCTATGATGTATACTTGGCATACCACGGTAAAAAGGTTTCTCTACTGAGATTTGTGAATTGGTTTCGGGCCGAGCTGGAGGCACAAGGTATTAGCTGTTTTGCCTGTGATCGGGCCCGCTGTAGATCTTCCCGTAGCCAGAGCCATGTTGAGAAAATCATGAACTTTGCCGCCTTTGGTGTTGTTATAATTGCCAAAAAATCTTTTGGAAACCCGTATACCATTGAGGAACTGAGAAATTTCTACAATAGAAGGAATTTGTTGCCCATTTACTTTGATTTGGGGCCAAGCGATTGCCTTGCTAGAGATATTTTGGAGAGAAGAGGTGATATGTGGGAGAAGCATGGTGGAGAGCTTTGGACGCTTTATGGGGGTTTAGAGAGAGAGTGGAGAGAGGCAGTGGAGGCACTTTCACGAGCTTTGGATTTACAGTTGGAGGCAAGTTGTGGTAACTGGCGAGACTGTATTCTTGAAGCAGTGTCTGTGCTGGCAAATAAATTGGGTAGGCGGAGTGTTGTGGATAGAATAAATAGGTGGAGACAGAGAGTAGAGAAATATGAGTTCCCTTTCCCGAGAAATGAAAACTTTGTCGGAAGAAAAAAAGAAATATCTGAGCTCGAACTCATATTATTTGGAGACATAAGTGGAGATGCAGAAAAAGAGTATTTTGAGATCAAAACAAGTTATAGACGGACTGTTGCGGGTACCAGAACAAAGAAATGTGAACACTCGTCTGAAAATGGTGAAAAAGGGAAGGAGCAAGTAATTTGGCGAGAGTCAGAGAAGGAAATTGAAATGCAAAAACCAGTACGAGGAAAGGCTGCAAGTCGAAAGGCACGCAGAAAAAGGCAGAAGGCTAAGATTTTGTATGGAAAAGGAATTGCTTGTGTTTCTGGTGAATCAGGAATTGGTAAAACTGAACTTGTGTTGGAGTATGCTTATAGATTCTCTCGTCGGTACAAGCTGGTTTTGTGGGTGGGAGGTCAAAGTCGGTACATCCGTCAAAATTTTCTAAATTTACGAAATCTTCTGGAAATTGACCTTGGCTGTGAGACATACAGTCATGAAAGGGGTAATTTCAAATGCTTCGAGGAACAGGAAGAGGAAGCTATTGCCAGAGTTCGAAAGGAACTTGCAAGGGATATACCATATTTGGTCATAATTGATGATCTAGAGAGTGAGATTGACTGGTGGGACCGGCGAGTCATTATGGACCTGATTCCACAACTAGGGGGAGAAACACACTTTATAATAACGACACGGCTACCTAGAGTGTTGGGCTTGGAGCCAATGAAGCTCTCTTATCTATCTGGTGTAGAGGCTATGGCTTTAATGCGAGGTGAATCCCTACCTAAGGACTACCCCTTAGTAGAGACTGATGCCTTAAGATCCATTGAAGAGAAATTAGGTAGACTTACACTTGGTCTTGGTATAATTGGTGCTATCCTTTCAGAGCTTCCAATCACCCCAAGCCGTCTACTTGACACCATAAATAGAATGCCATTGCGGGATCTACCATGGACTGATAAGGAAGAAATGCTTACTTTTAAAAGACACGCAACCCTTATTCAGCTCTTGGATGTGTGCCTCTCTATTTTTGACAATGCTGATGGCCCCCGCAGCCTTGCAGCCCGCATGGTCCGTGTCAGTGGCTGGTTTGGCACATCAGCAGTACCCATCCATCTACTAGCCTTGGCTGCATACAAG
Organism: Schoenoplectus triqueter; assembly: GCA_964058805.1. Lineage (NCBI taxonomy): Eukaryota > Viridiplantae > Streptophyta > Magnoliopsida > Poales > Cyperaceae > Schoenoplectus > Schoenoplectus triqueter. The sequence continues at coordinate 8,294 of CAXKVV010000272.1, read as the reverse complement.
TTTCCTAAAAAGAAACATGGATCAAACATATTTAAAAGATGGTTAAGCTTGTTGAGGCGGTCCCGTATTAAGAGATCGGAATCTGAGGCAGCCTCAATGTTAGTGCGGTTTGGGGTTGCAAGAATTTCTACCCAACCCAATTGCATTCAATTTCATGAGTTGGTGAAAATATATGCACGTCGGTGTGGGTCCCATGGGGTTGCTCAGGCTGTGGTGCAGTCGATTTGCGTCCGATCTTCTGTTTCTCACTCACTTGACCACTTATGGGCTGCATGCTTCTTGGTTTTTGGATCCGGATCGGAACACGTTATGGTGGAACTCAACTCAACTGAGTTGACCCATTTTGTGAGACAAGTAGCTTTGCCTCTTGCAATTCACACCTTCATAACCTTCTCCCGATGCAATGCGGCTCTTGGGTTGTTGCGGCTCTGCACTGATGCTTTGGAAACAGCTGGTGAGGCGTTGATTAATTCTAGGGGGGAGAAGTGGCGCCTTAAAAGAAAGTTGAGATGTTTTCGGACTGACTGTTCCCGGTCTGATGAGGGCTTTAGGTTGATATGGCAAGAAATAGCACTTCTAAAAGCAACTGTGCTTGAAACTAGAGCTAAGCTGATGCTTAGAGGGGGACGTTATGATATAGGGGATGATTTAATAAGAAAAGCTATATTCATAAGGAGTTCGATCTGTGGGGACCGCCACCCAGACACAGTATCAGCCCGTGAAACCTTAAGTAGACTCACAAGGCTTCTCACAAATGTTCAGATTAGTTAGCTCTGACTTGTCATTTTTTTTTTCTTTTTGATGATTTTACTTTGTTGTCAAAGATGGTACAACATATATAAATATATTCTTTGATGTGGTTTTACAGATCAAATAACAAAGAAAAGTTCTGCCATTCAACATGAATCTCTCTCTCTCTCTCTCTGCACGAACGCCCGCATGTGTATATAATGTGTAGGTATTCTTCTTTACAAGTTCTGGGAATGGAAGGGCCTAAGTTGTCTTTTCTTTCTTTCTTCATTTTTTAGCTCATCTGATACATCAGTAAGTGTTTGTGTAATTGGTCTGAGCTGCTTTTGACTCTTAACGAATGCTGGTTTTTAATACAGGGCGAATTAACATCATGTACCAGTGTATTGCCAGTATGATACCCTACACCAAAGCAATTCTTTGTGAAGGTATTGTATGAATTATTTTTATACTATGGACGATAACATGCATGCATTTCTTGAAACGATACATGACAGTGAAAATGTTGATCCTTGCGAGGAAAGATACCATTTTTAATATCGATTGTTCTTTATACTGCTTTTGGAAGCATGACGGAGGCGTATGAGCATGATATTATCATGTGAGGTTTTTTTTCTAAATCAAGTTGATCTTTTTCTCTTTGATCCGTGTTAACGAAGTCATCACCACAACACGCGTTATAAAGCCATATTAGATGCACATGCCTTCCAGCAAATTGCCTAAAATTTATTGTGGAAATTGATAACACCACCAAATTATTTGCGCTTTGCGCCATTCTCGTGTTGTTTTCGCGGTAACATCTCTAGTATTGGAACTTGCCAGCTACAATTTGGTTTGAATTTGTCAACAAAAACGTACAGAAATGCCTCTAAATTATTCTGTTTCATCTATTAAAATTTCACGCAGTCTATGTCTATGGTGTTGAAATGACTCTATACGGTCCGTATGACCTTACATACGGACTGTATGTTTATACCTTCATACAGGATATGGAAGACAGAATATTTTTGAAAATAGATATGAAAGATGATAGTTGGCCTCTAAATTTATTATATTGATTTTGTTTCTATTTGAGAAAATTATTTCTTAATTGTCAAGTCTCTCCCTCTATATATTTGCCCTCTCTTTCTCTCCCGTATTATCAATTGAAAAAGAAAAGAAATAAAATAGGTGTGTGTGGAGGACGCAGGTACTAAGTTGGTATCAAACCTCGTTAAATCTTGTGTCTGACCCAATCCATACAGACCGTATACGTTACCTATGTGGTTTTTTCTACATGGTATCAAAGCAGGTCCAGATCTAAAAATTAGTAATGGCTGACGACATTCCGAAGATGGGAGGAGGGAAGGACTAAGACCACAACATAGAAATGACACTTCTTCAAGCGCTGAATGAACTTCTCACCACCCAGAAGGCGATGGTTATGCCGGTCGAGGTACTGGTTAATTCAGTCACCGTTAAATTCGATGGAATAAATTATGGGCTATGGTTGTCCATGATGGGGTGTTGGTTTCTTTGCACGTACGTAGCCCAGCTTCTCTTTACCGGCCAGGTGCATGTTTGTTGGGTATGGTAACAATCAGAAAGGTTATAAATGCTTCGACCTAGAAACCGGGAAAACATATGTGACAATGGATGTATCATTTTTGGAAAATGAACTATTTTTCCAAAACCAATTACTGCTTCCTCCAAGGGAGAAGGAAACAAACCAACTAATTTGGTGGGAACTTGAACAAGATGACACGAACCGTATAGATTTTGGTTTAGAGGACACAAACCAGATAGAAGAGGACATGGACCGGATGGAGGAGAACATGGACTGTGTACCAGAACCTGAGAGGATCAGATTAGAAGAAGAAGTGATAAAGTCGGATGAAGGATCAGAAATACCACGCTCGAGCTCTCCAGAGGATGTTCCTGAGGTAAGTTCTCTTCAAACACAACCTGAAAGACGATATCCTCTGAGAACCATCAGAAATATACCACCAAAACGGTATAGAGAAGATAGTAATAGACAAGAAAGATATGCAATTTCCAGTTATACCAGTACTATTGGGTTGTCCAATATGGTGAGAGATTTCACTAAAGAACTTTCAAAGATTCAGGTACCAAACAGTGTAGATGAAACTGTGAGAGACCCGAAATGGGTTGAGGCAATGGAAATAGAAATGAAAGCCCTGAAAAACACACAGACATGGAAGTTAGTAAAATTGTCAAATGAAAAGAATATTGTTGGGTGCAAGTGAGTGTTCTTAGTGAAATATGATGCTATAGGTAAAGTTAAAAGGTATAAGGCAAGGCTAGTTGTGAAGGGGTACACCCAGACATATGGAATATATTTTCAAAAATTTTGTTCTCCAGTTGCAAAACTTAACACAGTTCGAGTCTTATTGTCTCTTGCAGCAAATTAGGACTGACCACTCCATCAATTTGATGTAAAGAATGCATTATTATATGGAGATCTAGAGAAAGAAATCTATATAGACATTCCGCCATGATACAAACACCAAGAATAAGATAAGTTGGTATGCAAGATGGAAAGAAGTTTATATGGATTGAAACAATCACCACGAGCATAATTTGGGTGTTTTTGCAAGGCCATGAAGAAGTACAACTATACTCAAAGTGAATCTGACCATACTTTTTTCTACAAGCATCGTCAAGACAAGATAACTATCATAATTATCTATGTCGATGACATGATAATTATAGGGGACGATAGTGAGGAGATAAGATGGCTAGAGCAAAGATTATCAAAAGAGTTTGAGATGAAAATTTTAGGTGGTTTAAAATATTTCTTAGGAATAGAGGTGTTACGCTCAACAAAATATATTTCTATATCACAACGAAAGTATACACTTGACTTACTTGTAGAGGTGAGATGCTAGACTGTAAGTCAGCTGATGCACCCGTTATCCAAAACTTGAAGTTGGAAGGTTCTCCAGATGACCCGATTGTTGATAAGGAGGCTTATTAGAAACTGGTAGGTAAACTTATCTACCTATCACATACCAGACCGGACATTGCGTATGTTGTAAGTATGGTAAGCCAATTCATGTAGGACCCAAGAGAACAACATATGAATGCTGTAATAAGAATTTTGAGATACCTAAAAAAGACTCTAGGGAAGGGTATTCAATTTAGGAAAAATTGACACTTAGATATTTGAGGTTACACAGATACTGATTGGGCTGAAGATATAACCTACCGGAAATCTACATTGGGATATTTCACCTTTGTGGGAGAAAATCTTGTCATCTGGATGAGTAAGAAGCAGAATTTAATTGCTTTATCAAGTGCAGAAGCTGAGTTTAGAGGAATGTTCAAAGGCCTATGTGAACTCTTATGGCTAAGGAAACTCATGATCGAGCGGGGCTTTAAGCCGAAAGAAGGAATGCAACTTTATTTTGATAATAAATCAGCAATTGAGATAGCACACAATCCAATACAGCACGACAGAACAAAACACATAGAGATCGATAGACATTTCATTAAACAGAAGTTAGAAGAAAGGATTATCTCGTTCTCATTCATGAGATCCGAGGAACAACTTACAAATATGTTGACAAAGGGAGTGTCAACAAAATGCTTTGAAGAATCGATTGTCAAGTTAGGTATGGTAGATATCTACCTACCAACTTGAGGGAGGCTGTTGAAATGACCCTATACGGTTTGTATAACCCTACATATAGATCGTATGCCTACACCGCAATACAAGATATGGAAGGCGAAATATTTTTGGAAATAGATATGAAAGATGACAACTGACCTCTATATTTATTATATTGATTTTGTTTCTATTTTAGAAGATTATTTCTTAATTATCAAGTCTCTCCCTTTATATATTTGCTCTCTCTTCCTCTCATGTATTATCAATTAAAAAGAAAAGAAATAAAAGAGGTGTGTAGAGAACGCAAGTACTAAGTTGGTACCGAACCTCATTAAATTTTGTGTCAGACTCAATTCATATGAACCATATACGCTACCCATACGATTTTTTCTACATATGGCTGACTAATCTGATGGATATATAAATTAGGGAGCATGCGAATGCCATCGTTCAAACCAAGCACTTTGATTACATTACACCATTATGATAGAGCATCATAACAATGCACCTTGTATCTTTTGCTCGGCAATGCGTGTGCTATTAATTCTGTTTCCATACTTTACAGTTCTGATACATGAAGGCGAATACCAGATAACACAAATTAGAACGAAGAAAAACTAACCCTGTACTCTTGAAAGCACACCTCTCTTTGAATTAGAGTCCAAAAATGAATTATTCTATTAATCAGCATCACCCAATTCGTTCAAAATGACAAATATGAGAACACTGCATGCTTTCAGAAAATCAATCACCAATCTCCCAAGAAAGACGACATCAGTTTAATTGGTAAATCAAATGGCACTTCCTATTTTAGCAAATCGGGAAAAGTATGAAAATAATTATTTACTAGAGAACTATCATTGTGAAATAGCGTAGCATTTCAATTACCTAAGGATGACATAAAAAAAACATGGGAAATAATGAAAAAGAAGAACAATCTAATTCAAAAAGTTTCAACCATAAAAGGCTTCATCCTTGCCGGAAGAACATTTATTTCATCTTTGCTTCAGTGAAGAGAACATGGCGGTTGACACGTGGATCGTATTTCCTGAACTCCAGCTTCTCTGTTATTTTTCTAGGATTCTTCCTCTTTACATAAAAGAAACCTGTCCCAGCAGCTGATACCAACCTAATGAAAATCGAACCACCTTTAGCTTTTCCCATTTGTTCTTCTACAGTGAGACCCTAGCACATCACCAGAAACACAGAAGCTTTACTACAGTAAAACAGGGGCCTTTTGGTCAAAGAAACTTGTTATATGCAATGCCAACTTGTAACATACAATTGCAGAGGGAAACTGAGATCTTAGATTAAATAGAAATTAAATATCTAAGAACAAAAATAAGATGCTACATCACTCCCCCCAGATTGAACATAAATGCAAAATATTCCAGAGTTGGGTCAAACATCTCATGTCAAATTCCAGAAGAACAAATTAATTGACTGCAGTATATGGAAACTCCAAACTTTGAAAATGAAAAAGCAGGTAGAATAAAGGCATCATAAAATGCTTGGCTGACCCAAAATAAGGCACAGCTGCATAGTGAAACTTTCAATATACATAAACTCCAGCAAAATCATATCTTCAAAGTACAAAAGCTCACTCAGATCGACCCTAAAGCACGCTGCTGTTACTGGTATAAAACTGAAGATAAAACTGCAGATAAAGACACTTTTGAAACTTAACAAGGAAGAAGAATGAGCTCACAGTAACAGTCTCTATGCAAGTGAACAGAGAAAGCAGTCAATGCTAGTGTAGGGTTCTTTTTCCACAGTTTGGAATAAGAAGCAGAGAAAACAAAATTATACACGGGTTGGCTGACATTGTTTTGAGTTTCAGTTTCCTCTTTTTCTTTAGTCATTTCACTATGTGTGCCTTTATCTAGGCCTCTTTTAGTTAGTACTTTCTGATCTATATTTTGCTTGTTAGAATTTGTATCAGATACTTAAATTAGACATCGTGGCTTACAGATTGTGATAATGAAGCCCGTATATAACAAGCTGGTATCCAAATAACAAGATGGTAAAATCTAAATCAACCTGACCCAGTCCAAATCCTTTTTCTTTGTGGAAATCCAAACCAATACAGACTTGATGTGACCTGATCCAATATGATCTAAAATCCAATAGAACCCGGAACCTAAAATGGCCAGAAACCTGACCTGATCCAGCCAGATCTAAATCTCAGGACAACCTACCTATGACCTGAAATGAACTGCCTAAAACAATCCAATCTTAATTCGCTGAACACCTTACATATGTATCCTTCAAATCAGGGTTAATGTTAAAAAAACGGCCAATGAAATCAGCCGAGTTTGTTCAAGTCAGCGTCAATTATTTGGACAACACTAATGAAATCACTCTTGAGTTGTTCACATCAACTCAAATTAATACTAAAAGTCATTTTTAGCAAAATTTACACAGATAGCAAAGCGACCCTTGAAGCTTCACTTCTTATTCTGCAGTGTTTGATTTGAAGCTACATACTTTCATTTCAGATGTTCAAATGTATGAATGTAAGAATTCTATGTTCACAAATTTATTGTTTGGAATGAAATGGAACTTGTTATTTTTTATACAGAGACTAAAGTGCTGACAAAAAGCAATTAAACATGACTATACAAGTCCCAAAAAGTACACAAGAGCTTTCTTAAGAGTGCTAGGTTATTTTGTATGCACAAATATTTGTTAACTAGTCAAATCACATTTCAGAAGTCTCAAATCAGTGTTCAATATGAACTATTCCTCAGGAGAGCATATACACAAGTGATCATTTTAGGCCACATTGCAAAAGAAATTAAGAAAACCCTTCAGTGCCACTAGTAGAGGCACAGTGAACACAACCTTATTATGTATCATTCAATACCACCAATAGAGGCACAAAAAACAGTAATAAACATAACTATCCATTCAAAAAGAAAAAAAAAAGAAAAATGGAACTATATTACCTCACTCCTGAATCCTACTACTACTAAATATAATAGAAGAGTACTTTACAGTAATAGTTTATTTCAGATATCCACGCAAAATGAGCTTGCAGAGAGCCTTCCAGCTCCCCTTTCAGAGTATCATAAGTTCGAACAACTGAATACACTTATGCATTGGATATCTGAATTTGCACTGAACAGGAAAGCACAGTTTTTCAGTTTTACATATAAAATTTCTAGCTTCCTTGTCAGATAGAGAGAGGCAGAACAGAAGGAGACACTTACTCACCCCCATAGAAAAATATTAAACTGGAGTTACTGAACATAAACTGTCAGAGAAAGAGACAAATAGAGAAAGAGAGAGAGAGAGACCTGTGACTGTGAGCTCAAGGAGAGATCGGGATAGAGAACGACGGGTGAACCTGAGAACTAGGGCCAGAGAAGGAGGTGTCGAAAGGAGAAAGGAGAGGGACGAACGATAGAGAGAGGTAGGGTTTTGAATTTCGATCGGGGAAAGAAGGGTCGGCTGTAAATCTCAATCTACGATTATCAGCAGATCATCAGTATATGTTGGACGGTCCAGATTAATCGGTCTACCCACTTGAATCACAGAGTCCGCAGATTCCAGTCCCAAAAAAAAAAATCGGCTCATTTCTAAATTCTAATCAACCGAGTTAATTACTTAATTACATGCTTTTTCCCAAATTGATGTTGAATGAATTATTACGGGCTGCAACTACTTTTTAGGGGCGTAAATCAATCCGTCTAACCCGACGGATTGCGCTCATGGCTGGTGCGATGAGAAAAAATGAGAAAAAAATGGAGGGGAAGTTAGGATTTGCAAATGGAGGGGAAGTTAGGATTTACAATTGGTATGTTCGGTTTAAATTGAAATATATGGAGAGAGTAAAGATTTTGTAAGTTTAATTTCAAAAAGTATATTAAATTATTTTTAAATTTAAATTTATCATTCTCATTAAATTTTTTATATGAAAATTTTATGGGAT